>JAOEHX010062883.1:0-13374 GCA_025448015.1 Bolborhynchus lineola | reverse complement strand
ACCATCCCGCTCACCATCCCGCTCACCATCCCGCTCACCATCCCGCTCACCATCCCGCTCACCATCCCGCTCACCTGGCCGCACAACCTGCCTCAACCTGACCCGTTCATCACGCCCTATTCAGCCCGCGCTCCCTGGGTCAGGTTTTCACCCGGTCAGGGCTGGTGCCGCTCCTCCTGGCTCCGCCCCGTGTGGGTCAGCTCCTGGCGTCAGCTGAGCTGCCGGCCCCCGGGCAGGTCCTGTCGAGAGCGTCGGTGGATCTGGCTGCTCTGAGCTGAGGCTCCTGGATGCTGAGCTTGCCCCGGATCAGGTGTTGAAGGCTTCTTCCCTCAAGCTACTCACCTCAGCAATTGACCCATCTTTCCTTAACTGACATGACCAGTTTTTCTTAAGGTTTTCTCAATAAGCTCTCTCCACCAATTTATAAAGATAACTTACCATTGTATGATATGACGCAGGAAACACTACGTATTTGGAATGACAGGAAATACCTCATCTGCTCTGTCATTCAGATACTTCTGCCTTTTTCACAGCCTTTACATCCTAACAGGTCATAGACCTGCTGCCAAATCAGTTACAGACATCTCGTAATGTTCCTCTGACATTTTCTGCTGTCTAGCCACTATTTTAGAGCAGAAATTCATATCAGTCATTGAATGTATGACCTTTTCATTTTGATAACTTCATTTGTATAATTCAAGCCTACAAGACATTAAATATTTCCTGTAGGATATTTTCACCTTCTTTTATACCAGCTGTACTGCTAATATGAGATTTTAAGAACACTTTGGTGTCCTTTGTGCATCTCTCCACCAGTATTGAGAAGGATTGCCATTCATCCCTCACTTTAAGGAGTATCCTGTATTTCATGGATATGTTGAATTAAGTATTCAAAAGCTATATCAAATAGTCAAACCCAGCACCTCCAAATGAGGTAAAATTAATTAAACTTTTTTTTGCTGTAGAGTTTAGTTTAAAGGACTTCATCTTTTAGTTAAAACTATCCATGAATCTCAAGAAAAAACTCTTTGTGTTTTTCTGAAGTTCTGTTACCTTGCACATCTAAATTAAATTTGTGAGCTGATGTCTGAGACTTTGTAAGTCACAAAAATTACCAGCAGTTCTTTTCTTATGCTTAAATCTCAGATAAGAAAATAGCATGAAAAAAAGTATCAGTTATAGATAATTTATTTAAACTATGATTCTATTTTTCTAAATACATATGTTACAGTATACACAAGCACACATACCCCCACCCAGCTAATTAACTAGCTCGTTCAGGGAATATTATTGTAAATTGAGTAAGAGGAATATTTAAATCCCATTTCCCCATGGAAACTACTTCCATTTCTTAGGAAAGATTTTGTTCTGTTCATGCTGCATAGGTGGAAACAAGAGGACATGTACCCAAGATGATCACTGCATTGTGCAGGCTGTATGTATCTGTATCCTGCAGTTTGTTGCAAATTGTCACGCTTTGAAAGACCTTTTTCAGCTGTTAGCAATTATTTTGCTATTAATTTAGGTCTCCTTAGTGGCCAAGCCAGCTTTCTTTCTTCAAGGTACGAATCCTTCCAGGATAACAGAGAGAAAGAATCTGCCCAGGGGAGAGTACCACTTATGGTGTTTTTAACAAGGTGGAAAGATTATTTATGCTGCAGTCTTAGAATTAGAACACAATCTGGTTTTCTGTAAACTGATCTCTTTTGATATAGTGAATTAATTGAAAAGTAAATTGAGACACCAGTAAAGTAATTGCTCATAAATGTAACTTTGACATAAAAACACAAAAACACAGATATGGAAAATTGAAATGGACTACAGCCAGAAATATATGAGTGCTCAAATTCTCAGCATCACATTTTAATTCAGTGAGTTAAAATATTGCTTTAGCCTAATTCATCCACTTTCTCAAGAAAAAGGTTGAATTTACAGACAGACACATAGTTAAGTGGAGGACCAAACCTGAGAACAGAACTGATATGAACTTTTTTTGTGAGGAATGCCATGTAAAATGGATTTGGACAAGAACTATGAATGCATCAAGAATCCTATTGTCCCTATAGAACTATATAAAGCCTATGTTTTTTTAGGAACTTTAAACTTTGTGAATTTATGATGTCTATCTCAAAAGAAACTGAAAATAATATTTTCTTCGTGTAATAAAAGCAGAACACATTGTAGAAAACCGTGAGGTATTATATGTATTGTTTGTACCTCAGATTGATTTAATTTGCATATCTTCTTATTAAGAACAAGAATTATTGAAACATGTTAAAACTTACTTAGTCTCCTAAATACATTAAAACTTATGCAGATAAAATGGCACATATGAATGCAAGTATACTAAGGAAATGAAATCTCCTTGAAGTGCATTTTGTAAATAGGTAAAGCAAAAGGCATGCACACAAGGAAAGCAAATTGAGGAATTCATTAACCACTTCCCATTGGCAGGCAGATGTTCAGCCATCCCCAGGAAAACAGAGCTCCATCACATGTAGCATTTACTGGGGAAGACAAATGCCATCACTCTGAACGTCCTCCCACTTCCTTTTTCCCTCACCTTTATATGTTGAGCATGATGCCATATGGTATGGGATATCCCTTTGGTCAGTTCGGGTCAGTTGTTCCAGCTGTGTCCCCTCCCAACTCCTTGTGCACCCGCAGCCTACTTGCTGGTGGGCTGAAAAGCAGGAAAATGTCTTAACTATGTGTAAGCACTGCTCAGCAGTAACTAAATCATTCCTGTGTTGTTGATACTGTTTCCAGCACAAACCCAGAACACAGTCCCATGCCAGCTACTATGAGGAAAATTAGCTTCGTCCCAGCTAAAAACAACACAGCCTCCATTTTGGGCCATCTGAAAACGTGATAAAGGCTAGATTAAAATGTAAATTATCTGCATGAGCATTTATATTTTTCAGCTGCTTTTTCAGAAAAGCATTGTGCAATTTCAGTGATTTGGTCTGGTTAATATTTATGTGTTTGCCTTCCTTCTAAGTTTGTACAAGAATGCAGTGGTTACTATCAGAAATTAATAAGCAGATGTAATAAAAGTTGACATGGTATAAAGGAAACTTGCAAACCTTAAAAAACTATCAAGTGAAACCATCAATTCTTCAAGTGCTATTTGCTTGGTGTGAAATCACCAGAGCACAAAACTACTTCAATCTAATTGCAAAGTTTTGAGCAAGTTCTTTTACCTTTGATTAATCTCAGACAAAAAGAACTTCCACCATTATTGGAAATGACATAATTAAAAGCTCCTCCAATATAATTAAGCATCCTTATGCCTAGATTAAATGAAATGTATCTCCTCATGAAAGCACTCAAATCTATAAAGTAAAAGGGTCAAGGGAAAAGAAAATCAAATTAAAATAACCCCACCTTCTAAAGGGTTCTTTTTTCCTTCAGTCTGATTCCTAATAAGGCTTTAGAAAGCTGCAAAGTTTTCAAAAGGAACATTAAGTTTCCTATTGGCTATACATAGTTCTTTTTTTCTCCTTTTTTTAAAAGAAAATGTATAAAATAAATAATGCTTCAAGTAAGACAACAATAATTATTAAGGGAATGAGTGTCATCCATACTATTGCATCACCAGCTATTGCATTCATATGTTTTCCTTTAAAAGAGATGTCTAACAGCTAGCACAGTGAATGCATTTGGAGTCGTATCAAAGTCTGATCCTATGACCTCTGAGTATACAGAATTCTTCTAATTATTTCTCCTGGTAATCAGAATATGCCTTTATCCTCCTCTAATGAAAGGCAAGCCAGTGTTGTAGAACAGTGTCTTCTCTCTTTCTCTTGAAACTCTTCCATTAGTGAAGGTAAAAACCAAAATGATCAAAACACTCAGTGTAATTTCTCTCCTTCAGGCTAGCAAATCCCTGTAGATTTATGCCCTAATTCTTCACCCAGATCATTTTGCCCATCATCTTAAGATTTTGACATGAATATACTTTGTATTCAATCAAAGATCATTCAATAACTTCATGCAGTGCTTCATCATGACAAGTGAAAGAACGCTACATCTCTTTTTTTTTTTTTTTAAAGCTGGTGAAAACCATTTTTTTTTTCCTAAAGTGTTGCCATCCCTTCAAAGTAAAACCTTTGAGAACACATTCTGAAATGGGAGAAAAGATTAGCAGAATATAATAGATGTGCACAGTAGTTAGAGTTGTTTTTTCACCCTTTTCACTTTCTCAGTAGAATACAAATTACATGTGCTTTTTCCTTGGCTATAGAAATTTGCACTTTAAAAATACTTCTGCTTTTTTATGAATGTTGCTGTAGAATACAAATTACATGTGCTTTTTCCTTGGTTATAGAAATTTGCACTTTAAAAATACTTCTGCTTTTTTATGAATGTTGCTGTCTTCAAATTCATTATTTGTTGAAATAAAAGAGAGGTTTCATCTCTTCTCATGTATCGTGGAGTGGCCTAGAATACTGCGTATTTTAAGGATTAATTTCTTTCCTTTTCCCTTTTAAAACATACATGGAAGTTTTTATATTCTGTATAATTATGCATGGGAAAGATTCATGTCAACAGTGATGTAAGTGTTCCTTGTTTTGATGCTTCTCATTTTTTTAACTTCAATTAAATTCATAGCATTAGTTGACCTTTTTTAGCTTTATTTAAGTGTTATAATGAACTTCTCGGGGTAAACAAGTATGACTCCTGCATTGCAGCTAGCTTCTGCAAAGGATCTCTACAACTACCTGAAAGGAGGTTGTAGTGAGGCGGGGGTTGGTCCCATCTTCCAGGTAATAAGCAATAGGACAGAGATAACAGCCTCAAGCTGTGCCAGAGCAGGTTGAAATTGGATATTAGGAAAAATTTCTTCACAAAGATGATAATCAGGCATTAGAACAGGCTGCCCAGGGAAGTGGTGGAATCACCATCCCTGGTAGTGTTCAAAAACCATGAGATGAGGCCTTCAGTGATAAGGTTTAGTGGTGGTCTGGCATTGGAACAGGCTGCCCAGGGAAGTGGTGGAATCACTGTCCCTAGAAGAGTTCAAAAACTGTGTAGATAAGGCCCCCAGTAATATGGTTTAGTGGTGGTCTTGCCAGTTGTAGGGTAATGGTTAGACTTGATCTTAAGGGTCTTTTTCAACCTCCTAGCTGATTCTGTGATTCTATAATTCTATGATCTAACCCATTTCATGTGTTGGTAAGTGTACCAGTGTGACCCTAAGTCACTCAAACTATTTTGATTCAGTCAGGGACTGAAATTCAAAAGAGAAACCCAAGAACACTCACCAAGAGATGGTGCATTACAGGGCCAGGGATGCACAAGTGATCCAACAGTGCCCTCTTATCTCAAATTGCCCCAGACCTGGAGGAGCAGTTTAAACCATCCAGGTTAAATGCTGAATGCAAGAGAATGCATGTTCTCCCCAAGTATGCTCACCCCGATTTCCCAAAAGCGAAGTAACCTGTTTCTTATCATTGAGTCGCGGGCTTCAAAGGCTTGTGCAGATTCTTGTATATACCTAAACTCAGAAAACCAGAGCATTTTCATTTCTACCTCCAATGTATGTTGAAAGCACTATATACTCTCTTCAGATACTTTCATGTTAACAAAAATGCTTACCTGATATTTTCTTCACTAGTGGCAGAGACAAATAATGGAAGCTTTCAGCCCATGTGATTTTTCTTTTTCAAAATAAAAAATATGAATATCCAAGAACAAGGTTTATTATAAAATATTTATGAGTTAAAGTCATGTTTATAGATTCATTCCATTTGCTACAGGTGAGTTTTCTCTTTTCTCTTTCACCAAAGCTTTCTAAACACAAAAGGTAGAAAACACAGTTCTTTCTTTTTCTCTCTTCCATGGTAACATTTTATCACAAATTGAGTAGGAAACAAAAATGAGACAAGAAG
The DNA here is from genome assembly GCA_025448015.1 of Bolborhynchus lineola. Taxonomy (NCBI): domain Eukaryota; kingdom Metazoa; phylum Chordata; class Aves; order Psittaciformes; family Psittacidae; genus Bolborhynchus; species Bolborhynchus lineola. Next base: position 7,480 of record JAOEHX010062883.1, on the reverse strand, counting down.
ACAAAATAATTAGAGGGAAACAGTTTGAGGTCCCTCTGTTCACAGAAACAAACTGTTTGTAGCTAATTAAAATTACCTAAATTTCACAAAATTAATTCCATAAGTCACTATCATCTCTCAGAAGGAATATTAATTCACCTGGATTTATGTTCCGTTGTCTGAAAAATTATCTACAGTATTTTTTTTTTTAAATAAAGCTGCTCATTTTGAATACCAAACGGGCAGCAACAATTTCATAAACATGCAACATAAATCTTTGAAAATAATATTTTGGATTATTAGCCTTCAGCTGTCTCATTGTGCAATGTGATCTATATATACTTACCTATTACATTTAAGAATATTCACATTCTTCCTTCCATTATGAGAGAACAACTTTGACTATATTCCCAAGTGGAGCTATAAAGTAGTTGCAGAATGAATAATTTCAAAGAGTGACCTGTTAAAAACATACAAAGACATAGCTTAGTTGGGTATTGAATTATAATTTCAATTATTTATTTTTATCTCAACTTGTAGAAGGATGCCATATATGTGCTTTCTATACCAGTAGTGTATTAAAATATTAAAATAAAGTTATTATTAAAATATGAACATATTTATCTTTTTATGTATTGAATATTTAATTTTTACTGGTGGAAAACTATTCTTTATCAACCTAATCTTTAAATCTAGGTTTCCAAATAATGCAGCACTGATAGAGTAGGGAGTTGCATTCCATTTATTTCTGTAATTTTCTGTGTTTTCCACTGGGAAAATAGGACATACAAACACACACTCACACACTCCCATCAAAGAAAAGAACAAGTAAATATGTGAACTTTGCTCATTATAGATTTTTCACTGGAAACTAAAGAAAATCTGGATCCACCTTTATCATTTCTGTGTGCATGCAATGGCTTTTCTTAATCTACCACCTGTGCTACTTTGCCTATGGGATGGACTTATTTCTTCTCTGGTCTGAGGTTCTTCCAAGACTCTCCTGTAAGCAGGATAAATGATCTCCATTTGCTGATGATCTGGGTTTCCTTAGAGGTGGTTCAAATCAGACCTCAAGAGAACTTTCTTCTTGATGCATAGGTCAAGAGACTTTTATTTATTAAAAGCATCCTTTGGGCTTTTTATGGTACCGTTCCTCACAGCAGATGCAGTGTATAGTATATTAGACCACAACTTCACCAGGGCAAATCACTGAGGAACTACCAACAATAATTCAGCCACATGTCATCTTCTCAAAATTATTTTCTCCTGACTTAGGCTTTCTGTCAGTCTTCAATTGATTCTTTAGTTGATTTTCACTTCTCTGCAAGAACTCTCCCTTCCTTGCTTCACCATAATGCTGTTCATTTGAGTGAAATGAGAAGAAATTGTATTGTTTAAGGCTTTGGGACAGTATTGTCCAAAATATCCAAAGATATATTTTTCTTTTTGATATAGGTGAGTTGCTTTTCTTCCTGCTATATAACCTATTCTCCATATCTGCCTAACTCAAGCCTTATTTGCAAGGAAGAAAAAATCAATCAAACAAATAAAGCCCTCTCCCTTCCCTCCCCAACCCAAATTATCATATCATGTGAGAAAGAAATAATTATTTCTTAGACTAAAAGGTAATCCATGAACCATTCCCACATGACTCCCAAAACAGACATCTATGTTTTACAACCGCTTGGAGGATAGAAGGTGACTGGGAGAGCAGCCTTTACCTGGATTAACAGCCATGTGAGATTTTACCTGGAATTATTGCACCTGAGCCCTAGCAGCCTACTTAGTTCTTGAGAGGTTTTTTTATTACTCCTGTCATTCTGTCACATGCTATGAAAAGACTCTCCACTCATTCTACCACTAGTCCAAACCAAGGTCCCAAACTTCTATTGGCTTTTTTGTCCTGCATCCTGATGTAAAAAATGGTAAACCTGTGGCAACAATCTGTTTCAGTCGTTTTCTGAAGATGACTGTAATGACATTTTGCACATGCCAAAATTTTTACAAGAATTTCTTTTTCCTCTGTATTTGACTTCTCATCTCCTACTTAATGCTAAACTTCCCTGAGTTTGAGTTTGGAATTGATATTTATGCAATACCAGCTAATCAGGCTACACTGTTTTTTTGATCAAGCATAATTGAAAGCAGGCATTTTAAATTCACCAGATCTACTATAGTTTCAGCCCTGTGAAGCTCCCCATTCTTCCACTGTGGCCCAGGGAAATTGTGACTTGTGCTGACCTCTGGGGGTGACATGAAATGCACAACTACAATCAAGCTGAGGACTCATCCATTTCACAAGCATGTTGTAAGGGTTTATTACTTACTGTTTAGAAAGTGTGTCATAATAAGTAAAGTACTAAACATTATTGTCACATTAAAGACAAGCTGGAGCCCCTTTGACAGGTTACTGTAGTTATATGGGCTCTTTGTGCAGATAATTATACATTATAAGATATTTATAATTATATCAGTAGTTCAAGTTACTCAATCCACATTGGAAAATGCTCATCAAATGTCACATTTCTGTTATGCATGTCTTCTATAAAGCTCCAGCTGTTATGTGGTCCATTAAAAGTCCTGGCACTGAGAGCAGTCACGGTTTCAAACTTGTCTAATGCTTGAAAAAAATATCTTACCACTGCATTGGGACATCTTTAAAAAAGCTTAGGTGTGGCTCTATGAGTACCACAATTCATAATTTGTCATACACTTTCCTAAGGAGAGGGAATTACTTCCTTACAGTCTGTAAGTACAGTTATTTCAGCAGATGTTCAGAGCTACCACTAGATTAAGTTGAAAAGCATAAAAATACTGGCAGGAGATGTTGAATAAAGCTTTGCTCTTTTGTTTTGGTTTGGGGGTTGTTTTTTGTTTGTTTGGTTTTTTTTTAAGTGTCTTGTTACTTTCTCTGTTCCATTTCCAACTAGAGTTTGCTTTAATCGCTTAGGCTTTAAACAGTCAGGTTTTCAAGACACAACACTGCAGCTGTTTCTAGGAGTCCGCAGATGAAGGTAAATTGAAGTATTCAAATGAGCTCTTACAAAGGATGTATTTTTTTCTTCTGCTTACTGTTGTGTGTATAATCTTTCAAGCTTGGTAAATGTCTTGAAATCAGCATCATTTTTTTTAACCAATTTAATAATTTTGAACGAAGTTTATGAAGTATCTAGCTAGTGAGATTTTTTTAAAAATACCTGCTGTAAAGAAACATGATGTCATAAAATACCTTGAATTATTCATTTGTTGAACCAGACAGTAAATATCTCACAATCTTTGCTCAGAAGTTAAAACTGTCATAGGGAATACAATTCACACCTCACAAAATAAGATGCTCACATCAGCATCTTATTTTATTCCTGTATTAAACCCCATATGTTTCTAATTACAGTATTACATTGCTAGACTGCAGATCTTAAACCAGTATGTCATATGAAGTATATAATTACCTGACACTTTATAGATTATAGACAGTGTATTTATTTGCATTCCTTTAGTTCCTGTATTCAAACCACTTCTATAAGTACTGGATGCCAGCACTTTAAAACTGTAAATTTTGAGTTTACTCCTATAATTTAAAGCCTGAAATATTTCACACATTCCACGTACCATGTCCTCCACTATGCTCTTCCTCCACTATGTTTTTCCAACTGTCTTTGTTCACATCATGTAGCACAAGCAGTGTAAAACCTGAAGTCAGATAGGAGGAAGTAGAGGGAAGGGGAAAAGAAAGAGCAAAAGCAATGCTGAGGCTTCTCCATGTGATGTATCCTTTCTCTTTCTCTTGTATTTTTAAGATGTCATCCAAGGACAGCAATGATATCTCACACAGAGAAAGATCATGCCTCACTTAAGTAGAAGCTGGGAGTGTAAGTTTTCCACTCACACCAGAAAGCAAGTGTCTTGGCACAAGTACTTACACTTGCTCTTAAGAGAGGCACATATAAAACTCAGCTGGTAAGCAAGAGAGACCAGACTGCAAAGGAAGATCCTCAGGATACATTAATAGCTGGAATATCTGGGAAAGGATACGTTGAAGGGACTCCAGATACAAACCTTATTTTCAGAAGTAAGCACCACTTGCAGAAACACAGATATTTGATATATATCCATCATGGTAGGATCACATGCCGAAGCCACCCAGATAATCAAAAAAATGCCCAGCTCTGAGCACGGGTCAGCTGAACTCAAAGTCACATGAGGTGGAGAAGTAGTTAAGAGTTGCTCCACAGCAGTTTTCTTAGGATTCTTTCCAGCTTTTTGTGATGTGATTCTGCACAGGAAATTATACAAAGGCTTTCTGCAGTGCTTTGAAGCATGACAGCCTAACATGCTAACTGCAGTTGTTCTGTCCATCTATTTATTTTGCCAGTCAACAAATCAGAAAAAAAAAATAAAAAATTAGTTGTTCCTTAACAGGAAACAGCAATGAGAAATAGCTATAGAAAGCTTTTCAAAACTAAATTTATGTTAAATTGCATTAAATTTACAATACATGGGTAGATATTCAAAATGTATGACTTTTCTTAACTGTTACAGAAAAACTTAGAGTAGAAATGTTCCTACTGCATTTTTGGGGGTGTAAACTGGGCCAGTACAATAATGTATTTAATAGATTGAAAAGTGATTTTTCCAAAGTACTCAGCTGCTTAAATCTGCTTCAGTGAAAGTCATAGAACTTAAACATGACTTTCAGAGGCAGGAGATTTGATTTAATGCTGAATTCTTAATAAAAATTCTAACTTTTAATTAAATAGTAATTCAAAGTAGAATAAAAAGGAGCACACATGTTATTTCCATAAGACTGCAGCACGATGCAGCATGAGGGAGCAGGAGACTTATTTTTCTATCATCACTTTAACATAAACACATCAAAGCTTGCAGTAACTGGAGCACTGAATTTGTGTAATTCATGAAACAAGGACTAGTCATACAAGTGTAAATACACCTTTTTGCCACCAAGAAGGCACATCTTTGACTTCAGTTTACAGTTCTTTTAACTCTAGTCAGACAGGAGTCAACCAACAACAGAAGGCATTTGGGGATCATGCTCTACTTCATGAATAACAAATTTCTGAGTTATAATGACTAGGGAAAGATTTTCTAAATCCTGTCACTGAGTTTTTCCTTGAAAGACATAGAAAGAAGAGGGTGGGTTTTTTTCTTTATCAATTTTAATACTGAATCCAAAATATTGTAAAAGAATTCCAGTTGCATCATCTTACCCTGCTTTGTTTTGAATGTCAATCAATTTTCCTTCCTGGAAGAAAGAATGAGTATAGCGCAGAAAATGGAACTTGATCCTTCTGTGAGATAGAAAAAAAATGAACTTCACAGCTCTGCCACCATCTGAGTCAGAGATAAGGCTTAAGTGGCTTTCAAACTGTGTCAGTGACACCACGGTTAAGGTATGTAGTGGTTTAAGTCCCTCAAGCAGTTCGCTCACTCTTTCTTCCCCCAGACCTGGGGGCATGGGTAGGAGAATCAAAAGAATGAAACTCCTATAGATTGAGATAAGAACAGTTCAGTAACTAAGGTATAACACAAACTACTGCTTCTACCACCAATAATAATAATGACAAAGGAAATACAAGGGAAGAGAACACAGCTGCTCACCACCCGATACTAAGCCCAAACCAACAGTGAGCACCCATCTCTTCCGGTCTCAGCCCTTAGTTTTTACATCCTGGGCATGATGTGCTGGATATGGAATACCTCTTTGGCTAGCTGAGGTCAGGTGTCCTGTCTCTGCTCCCTCCCGGCTTCCTCTCCTCCCTGTCAGAGCGTGAGACTCAGAAAGTCCTTGGTCAAACCAAAACATTCTAAGCAGTAACTGAAAATATCTGTGTTATCAGGGCAGTTCCCAGGGCGAAAGTCAAAAACACAGCACTGCACCAGCTACTAAGGAGAAAAATGGCTGCTACTACTGAACGCAGGACAGGTGACACAATAGGGGAGTCTGTCTCCAGGGAACCATGTCTTTGCTTTGAATTTTCTCTTCAATTCCTGGTGTCAAAAGAAAAAAAAAAAAACCACCAAAACTGTAACATTTTTATATGCAATATATAAATACATATACATAAATGACAAGTCTGTATCTTTACCATGGGGTGTTCTTGAATTTTCAATTATTCATTTTGTTGGCTAGTAAAACAATTTGCAATTTGGGTAATTATTAATCTATGTATAGAATCATAGAATAGTTAGGGTTGGAAAGGACCTTAAGGTCATCTAATTCCAACCCCCCTGCCATGGGCAGGGACACCTCCCAATAAACCATGTCACTCAAGGCTGTCCAACCTGGCCTTGAACACCATCAGGGAAGGAGCATTCACAACTTCCCTGGGCAATCCATTCCAGTGCCTCACCACCCACACAGCAAAGAACATCCTCCATATATCCAATCTAAACTTCCCCTGTTCAAGTTTTAACCTATTACCCCTTGTCCTCTCACTTCAGTCCCTAATGAAGAGTCCCTCCCCAGCATCTCTATAGGTCCCCTTCAAATACTGGAAGTCTTCTATGAGGTCTCCACACAGCCTTCTCTTCTCCAGGCTGAACAGCCATAACTTTCTCAGCCTATTTTAGTATGAGAGGCGCTCCAGTCCCCTGATAACCGTCATGTACTTCCTCTGGACTTGTTCCAACAGTTTCACGTCTTTTATGTTGAGGACACCAGAACTGCACACAATACTCCAAGTGAGGCCTTCTGAGAGCAGAGTAGAGGGGCAGAATCACATGCCTCGACCTGCTGGTCACGCTCCTTTTGATGAAGCCCAAGATACGGTTGACTTTCTAGGCTGCAAGCACACACTGAAAGTGGCTCATGTTCATTTTCTCGTTGACCAACACCCCAAAGTCCTTCTCTGCAGGGCTGTTCTCAATCTCTTCTCTGCCCAACCTGGAGCTGTGCCTGGGATTCCTCTGACTCAGGTGTAGGACCTTGCACTTGTCATGGTTAAACTTCATCAGGTTGGTATCAACCCACATTGCAAGCGTGTCAAGGTCCCTCTGGATGGTATTCCTTCCTTCCAGCCTGTCAACCTAAACACCCAGCTTGGTGTCATCGGCAAACTTCCTGAGGGGGCACTCAATCCCACTGTCCATGTCATCAACAAAGATGTTGAACAAGACCGATCCCAATACCGATCCCTGAGGGACACCACTCGTTACTGGTCTCCATCTGGACACTGAGCCATTGAGGACAACTCTTTGCGTGCTGCCATCCAGCCAGTTCTTTATGCACCAAGTGGTTCACCTATCAAATTGATGTCTCTCCAATTTAGAGAAAAGGATGTTGTGTGGGACAGTGTTGAACACTTTGCACAAGTAGAAGTAGATGACATAAGCAGCTCTACCCATGTCCATCAGTTCTGTAGCCCCAGCCTAGACGGCCACCAAATTGGTCAGGCAGGATTTCTCCTTAGTGAAGCCATGCTGGCTGTCACCAACCACCTTGTTGTTCTTCATGTGCCTCAGCATGCCTTCCAGGAGAATC
>JAOEHX010062882.1:0-21227 GCA_025448015.1 Bolborhynchus lineola | reverse complement strand
CTGTAGCCATTAGGGTGCAAGTAAATTAATAGATTCAGAAATCCATCTTACTTCTGAATCATATATTTTAGAATTTATATTTACAAGTTTATTGTTAATATAATAAATAAAGTAAATTATTAAAATTTAATTAACTAAAACAATAAGTACTGTTTATAATTTCTTTAGTTTTCTGTATTAATTTTTCTTATAAATATGCTATTTTATGGATTTTTGTTCCTATTAGCAGCAGCATTCTTTAAAATTCCATGTTCCTTTTATCACTGAAGATGATTCTGAATAAGCATGTGTGTGTTGTGTGCATGTATGTGTTTGTATATATATACGTCTGTGTAGATCGTATGAATTTGTTTTGTTTTCAGCAATCAGTAGCGTGATGCAAAATGGAGAGAAAATAGATGTCCTGCTGCTCGTTGAAAAAGGAAGGTAAGGATCCCATCTGAAAAAAGCTTTCATCTCAATTTATATTGATGTTTTAGAATTCTTCTGATCATGAAGCTTTTTCATTTGTGGTTGCTAGAGAGGGAGTAAATTTGCAGACTTTTTAAAGGAGGGAAAGTCTTTGTGTATCAATTACATTTTATGTCTGTGTCAGTAAATTCTTAACAAGTACTGCTTAATTAAAAGCAGTTTTCCCACTGAGAAAACTATTCCCTCAGATTAGTCTACTGGTAATGGTTTCTTCAAAAGGACCTATTTTCTTTTACCCTGTAAGGAAAGGGTACTTCTTTGGAGCATTTTCCACTTGTCAATTTTTTTTTTCCACTCTTACATCCCAGAAGTCTGTATCTTAGTTTGTGTACATTAGGATTGAGAAGGAATGTGTGAGTCCTCTGGTTAGTCTTATTGTAATGTCTGCCCTCAGTTAACAGCGTATTAGGTAGAAAAAAGTCACATACTGGTGAAACAAACACAATCCGTACCTGCTTTGAAGTAGATAATATTCTGCTGAAATGACTGTCCAATATAGTGATATGGGAGATTGAAACTTGAAGTGAGAGAGGGTATTTCTGCCCTCTATAGGTACAAATTTAAAGATTAAAATAAAATTATTGAAAATCATTCTTATTTTGTAATAGGTTATTATGTTTAGTGTGGGTGTTTGTTTTTTTTTTTTTATTTTACTTGTCATAGATGATTGGGCAGATGTCTGTGTAACAAGTGGGGCAGTAGGTTAATAATGGAATTTTTTTTTCCCCTCCTCAGGGGAAAAAAAGTCCCTAACAGATAACCTTTGACATCTGTTTGGAGTTGAAGAAACTTCTTGGGCAAACTCACTGTAACTGTGTATTCTGAACTGTTTAAGTTCCAGAAGTCAGTAAGATGATGCAGATTGGAAAGAAACACTTTTCCTCTTAGGTTTTGTTTTTTTTTCAAGGAAGCATATTGTAAGATTCAGCATTAAGTAAGCTGCATAGACCAACCAGAGAACCACGGGTATCCCATTCAAGGTGCAGTCCAACAGATAAATGCAAACTGTGCAACTAATTTCGTAGACATCAGTGCTGAGCAAAACTTTCAGCTCCAAGTCAGCTTTTATTAATTCTTTCATTATAATATTTCTCTCAAGTGAGGACAGGTTTTCTCTGAACTGTTTTAATAGTTTAATGGAAATTCTGAATAATTTGAAAATAATTTCAACAGGGGCACTAGCTGACTTACAGTAGTCATGAATATGTTTTAATTTCTGCACTGAAGTCTGCCATATAAAGAATTTAAATGCATAGTGTTCACATTATCTTAATCATTAAAAACCATATGGATATATATGCTTTGGCATAGTCATTCCTGCCTAGAATATTATTCTGAAACAGCCCAGGTGTTCAGCACATTTGCATGATATTGCATCTTGCGGTGATAAGAAATTCAGTGGGTGTGTATGTGGGATTATGTGTAAAATCACCTTGATCTTTAGACTCGGTTATCCTAAATGGAAACAAACCCAACAGTCCTTCTGCCCCTCCAAACCCTAGATAAATTATTTAATATATTTGAGATGTCATCATCAACTAAATTATATGTTACAGTTTCAAGGGTTTTCTGTTTTGCTGTTATTTTTTTACTAGTGCTTCTCTAATGCCAACTTTGTCATAGATTAATCACTTTGAAATTTGCATGTTAATTTGTTAGTCACTTAAATGGGGGATAAATGATAATAAAAAGAAGCAGTATTGCAAGAATAAAACAAAAAAAGGCAGGATTTTTTTCTAGAATTAATAAAAGTTTGAAAACCCTCTCTCCTCAAAAAAGCCAAAAGAGAGAACAACCCCATCCATTTTTGCATAGACGTGATTGATATCTTACATAATTTTGAGTATTTTCCTACTGAACCTCATACTGGTCGTGTTGGTTTTGTTACTGACTTCAGACTAACTTCCCATTACTTACAAATACTTATGCCTTTTCTCAAGTCTCAGTCATTTTGTTGATTAATTAAGGAAAACCATACATTACAGGTATTATATACCTCTGTCTTTGACACTTTTTCTATTGGCTACTCTAGGCGAAAGAATGACTTCTTACAAACGGGCTTCTCACTTAAGAGTGACTGCATATGCAAGTAAACACCTTTAGAACTATAAACTTCAAATCTTACTGCTGAATTAGATACACTAAATCTATAAATTCTGAACTTTTAAAATATACTTAATATATTATGTGTATGTAAAATTCATGGGTTACATAAATCTAATGTTCCTCTGTTCCATAACTAGTCAGAGGAAGATTTTACTCGGTGCATAATGCTTTCCAGCTTGTATAAAATACAAGAATTCAGAATGCTACCAAAAGGCATGTGATATTTTTCTTAAGGTTCTTTAGGCATGAATACACTTCATTCCTGCTTCACCCCACTTTTTTTCCCCTCTTCCTTTACTCTGTTTTTTACTTAGCACTTTGCTGTTCTAACTGTGTTCAGTGAAAGAAGACTACAAGCTCAGAAGTGGTATTAATTATACTATATGTTTGCAAGGTAATAGCATATTAATGAGAGGCTGAACCAGGAATAAGTATTTTCCAGGCAACAGAATTGTTCCTCTTTTGAAGATGGTTGTTAATTTTGAAGCTCAGTGCACTTCCTGCCTACATTTTTACAATAACTGTAGACTTTTTCTAATACTAGATTATTTTTTTTCATATCTGAAAGATGTTTTATGTTTGTCTTTGGATATCTTTGCTAAAGTAAATCAGAAGAACGCATTCCCTTTTGTAGCACCTGCTACCATTTTATTGCACTCTTATCTCTGTTGGAACATACTATACCACCTGTTAATAACCATCTCCATCCCACCTGAAAATTCTGACTTCTCACAGCACTGTTTTCTTATGCCATAAGCAGATGATTATTGACCTCCTCTTACGTTCCACTTTCATAGTTGAAAATCTTCTTGAATTCTTGCTAGAAGTGCAAGCCATTTTCATGATTTCTATGTCTGACACTGACCTCTGTCACACAGAAATGTCCTCTGGTTTGCTCCATAGTCAGGTGTTTGTTTTATTCTTCCTCCCACGCCCCTTGATCTCTCCTATCTGTAAAATTCATGAAGAGACTGGTGATGCTTGATCTCTTGTTGCCATCCAAACAGAAGTTGCATAGCAGATAGGTAAAGAAACTACTCCTGTGTAGTTCAGCAGAGGTCAACAAAGGTCTGTACACTGAAGAGAGGAAAAGTATCTGAAAACAACTGTGTACTACAGTAATTTTTAAATATATTTTCTGTATATAAAATCCAGTGCAAAATCTCTAATACCATACTGTAAAGAAAAACAGTTGTGCAGAGATTCAGTTTCAAATATTTCATTTTTTCTGTAATCATTTAAGCTCTCTGTTTGGTGTCAGTGAATGTTTTCAGACCATAATATGATCCAGACGGTGCTTTTGGTTTTTCCCTCCTTCTTTTGTAATTAACTCTTTCTTATTATAGATAATAAACCTTCCCTACATACTAACACAATCTTTTTATCCTGATGGTTCAGTGATTACAGTGTTTTCTTCTTAACCTTTTGATGATAGCATTAAGATTTCCTATAAAATGCAGTCATGGGCACAAAATCCTAGAATCCAGAAATAATATAAACATACAACTCAGACAAGTGAAAGGACTAGTGGTTGCTGTATGATGTGCTGGAGATAAGACCCTTGACATCCTTTGAAGAAATGTTGCTGACCTTTGTTACATATCTGTAATTATTAGTGGAATTTCCATGCTTTAGTTGCAATTTGATTATTCCAGTATAATTTCAGAGTAATGCCTGCCTTCTTAGTACCTCTATTTTCAGACATATAGGTTATTATAATCATTTGCTGGAAGCACTGAATTGTGCCAATGTGTCTTTCTCACTCTTCCTAGGGCTTTCTAAGCCACTCCCACAGTAAATTGACTGAATTATGAACTGTCTCTGATACTGGTTTCATTTCCTTTTCCCCCTTCCTTTCTTTTATGGTGTGTAGTAAATGCTGAAATTGGTTCTCTGACTTACCTGACTATTTTAGGTGAACACTCTGGAGATTTTTGACTCGGTGAAATGAAATTTTTTTTTTAAAATAATTAGTTGCCTTCCATGAACAAGCAGCAGGGGTTTTCACATTTAATTTTTTTACCAGCAACTTCTCTTTTAATGACTGTCAGTGCTATACAACTGCTACTTAAACAGATATCCTATTTTCTTTCATAATTATTAAGTGACCTCTTCCTCTGTAATTTCAATTTAACTCAACAGCTAGAAACAGAAGCATCATGTCTTGTAGTTCTGGTATGTTTTTTTTCTAATATGACACACAGAGGGGAAGAAGGAAAGATCCACAGAATACAAGATAGTCCTCTTTCACATACTTTAGGTAGTGCATATCTCATGACAGTTGATTGTCAAGGCACATGATTTAGACTTCCATATATCTGTGAAAAAATGCATATAAGTTTATATTACCCTTGAAGTTCAATACACTACTATATTTCCTCTCTCCTCTGGTATGGAGTCATTGCTGTACTACAGAGTTGCTCTACTTTACAGTGTGCTGCTTCCTGTACATATCATAGTTCTTTAGATAGCAAAAAATAATCAGTTGAGACTTCCATTTATCCCATGGCATAATACTGTAATGCAAATCCTGGTGTTTGGCAGGGAAAATAAAAACGCAGTAGTATACATATATGCATGCATCTCTTGTATGGGGAAGCAGTATAAGACTTTCATAGATCATAGTCATAGCATGTGATATGTGAATAATAGTACTGAATGGATAGTGTAACATGAACTGTCAGACTCTTTTCCACTTAATTCAAACCTTTGCGTTTTCTCTTGTATGTGGTTACATCTGTACCACGGGATGCCAGGCCGATGTGCTGTTAGGAAGCCATTTGTTGAGAGCTGCTCATACAGGATGTGCTCTGACAGGTTTTCAGTAAATAGTTGAGAATACTGATTTAGGCACACTATTTTAGTGCAAAAAATTGAGAGCTTTATGCAAATTACTGCTTTTTCTTAATGGAAGAGAGAGGCTGAATGTTTTTACTAGCCATGCATGTGAGGTGGTTTATATGGCTTTCGAAGTTATGAAGTAGAGGCTTTTTGAAAACAGGCTTTGGTAGTGTCTCCTAACTCCTCCGCTGAATGCCTAAGCCTGTATGTTCTGAGAAAACTTCAGATTCTGGCTCTGTATGTTTGCATCAACTGCATCCTCACTTTCTATCGAGGTAGGAATGCTAGAATGGAAATGTTTATAAAAGCAAAATTAGAAGGTGATTAAAAACCGAAGAAATTAAGTATTTCATCATTACATAAGATGCCTTTCTTTTTTTTCCTGAATAAACTAAAATCAGTACAGAGACATTCTTTGAAATAAACCAGTAATTAAAGTGTTGCATTAGCCTATTCTTCAACTCTTAATTTTTTTTATATGTGTTACTTGGCTCTGTGATTTCCTGAGGGGTGATCATTTTGCTACATGTGAAGGAGGGAAATTCAATATGTCTCAGCTCCCCTGTGAAAGGGGGAAGGGGTGGTAACTGAAAAGAAGGAAAAAGAGCCTTTTCCACTATTGGAAGTTATCTCTAAATCTGTTTTCCTCTTTACTGTGGCTTGGACTTATGACTGCACAGTGTAGGTGCAAGACTGAAGAATAGTAGTTAAAATGTGGTGTAGGTCCTTTCAAAGGCCTGTGGCAGTGTTTGTGGACCTTATTTCATTTATTGTGACGCTGCTAGTACAAATGCAGTTGGAAAAAAAGAGGTACAGTTAACAGTATGCCACCCCCACATCTTTTTGTGGTGGAAGGGGCCTTGTTTCTGAGTATTTCTTAGATACCTGCTTTGTTGCTGTAGTAGAACAACATCAGTTTTCTATTTCTTTCTGGTATTCAGGATATTTTTATACTTTTCAGAACTTTATACATCCATGGCCATACAAAGCTGGATTTCATGGTTTGGTATACTGCAATTGAAAAAGCAGCAGGTACAGATGGTAATGCATTACAAGACCAGCAACTCAGCAAAAATGATGTTCCTATTATAGTGAACAGCTGTATAGCATTTGTTACACAGTATGGTAAGTAGAGTGGATTTTATTCAACCTAAGATCATTTGAATAGTATCTAAACCCCCTCAACATCAGCTCTTATTGAATTAGTTTATATATTAACTATTGTCTAAAGTCAAGGAAAAACCTGAGCTTTTTTTAATTAATTATTAGCAACAGGCATTATTCCAAGTACAGTTTACACTGTTTCCTGCCCTGAAATTTACATTTTTAGATCTTTATCGAAAACTATAATTTCTTTCAGGATCAATGTTACTGGGTTTTATAATACTCATTTGAAAGTTGAATAAATATTTGTATGCATTAGTTATATACATACATGGTTTTGTGTCATCATGGTAAAGGTTTTGTCTTTAGTTGTGGTCTGCAGATGACAGACACTGTTGAGTCCAAAAGCTGTTCTTGGCGGTAACAACGCAAAGGCAGTATCAAATACTAGTACTTGTGGGCATTACAGGGAAGGTGAGTTGCAAGAATATAAGATGCAATTTATTGGGTTTGACAGAGTACTTAATTTGACAGGTAAATAAAAAAAAAGCCAGGTTTTATGTAAGGAAGATTCTCTTTCAAGAGATGTGGGTAACACAGGAAACACTTTTCGGAGAAAAAATGGAGTGCTCATCTATGCCAAACTTCCACAGGTTTAATAAAAAGCAGAATGTTTTGGTTACTGTCATGTGTAGTAATTGGAGGTAGTCTTGACTTTGTTTTAGACTATGAATTTTCTTTTTAAATGGTTTTGGGCTCTGGTGATTGTGGACTATGAGACTAGAGGCTTCCTGCATGTGAGAAAAATTAGAAAAATTAAATACTTTCAACTGATCTGGAGGACTTTAAGAGTGAAATGTTTCAGTTTGGATGAATACAATAACACTTTACTGAGTCCTAAGTTGAGTTGATCAGTAGGGTAATAAAATAGTGTGAACTTTGCACATGAAAACAGCTGTGGTTTATGTTTAATGCAATACCAGCGATCAGAACTTACTTCCTTTTCTGTGCCTTCTGGAACTATTGTTTGAGGAAGTCCTGAAAAGATTTTGGGATTTGAATTGCCTGTAAAGTACTCCTGAAATTGTAATCCCAGGCTTGCTTGATATGGTATGTATTTTTGAAAAGATGTCTGGTTTAGTGTTAGCAGACGCAGCAGCTTTTTTACTACAAAGTGAGAATGTTCAAAAGGCAGAGAGATTTTAGTATGACAGGCTGTGTTTGACAGCCATATATGCTTTTCGTATAATAACATACGGATTTTTTGAAAGAATTCTTGATTTTACATGTATTTATTTTTCTGTCCTGTGTTTCTGTAACTTAGGTTTAGGTAGCAAGCAGATCTACCTGAAGAGTGGTGATTCTTCCAGTGTGGCTGAACTGCTGGAAAGCTTCAAAAAGGATGCAAGGAGTGTTAAACTAAGAGCAGGAAAACACCAGCTTGAAGATGTGACTGATGTACTGAAAGGTTTTCTTTCTCAGATAGATGATGCACTTCTTACTAAAGAGCTTTATCCATTTTGGATCTCGGCATTAGGTAGTGTATTCACTAACACTCAATACAAGAAATTTTGTATTTAAATTTTCAGTATACAGTTTGAGGTAGTTGTTGATTACTTGCCCTGTGTTGATCTATGTTAATTGATAATTGACTAAACAATTGTAATGAGTAAAAAAATATTTAGAGCTTGGCTGCATTAGACTTTTGTCATTCAGAGGTGATATTACTGTCTTTATATGAACCATAATAATAATAACAAATAGTAATGTTTTCTTGACAGTTTATTTCTTAAACAGTAGACATTGCACTGTGTCGTAGTTGGATTAGCCAAGGTAAGAAGTGGTGATTAACACTTCATGGAAGTAAGAAATAGATAATTCAAGGAATAGATATATGCTAGAGTGGGGAAAAAAAGCATGTACTCTGTCTTTTGACCATGTATAGAATTTCAGTTCAAAAGTGGAAAATTGTTGATGCTATCATTTACGTTATTGGTAAATGAATGTCTTACTGCTTAATTTCTTCAAGTATCTTCTGTGAGCATTCACATAAAGTTATGTGCAATGTAAACTTGTCAACAACTGTTTTTCCATTTCTCTAGAAACATTAATTTAACTTGAAGGAAAATATATATAACTTCAACCCAAATTGTAATATTTGATGTATTTAAAACATGAGGACGTGTCTCTGTATGCTTGAAAACAGAGTCATGAGATTACTAATACATTAATTAGTTACTCATTACATAAATTGTAATTATTTTTATAGTGTTCTTACAAAGAGGCTATATTGCAGTTTTATTTTTTCTATATTGTAGTATTTACACACTACAAGAAGTAAACTCTTTCCCCCACAAACTGCGCTATAAAGTTGCAAATTATGTGTAGCAGTAAGAGATTTGTGGAAAAAGTTAAGATAGAACATCAATTTCTACATTAATGCATTGAAATAATACAGGCTTATTTACTGTGTGGCAAGTTCTGTCTTAAAAAAAAGATATTAAAAATTCAAATATATGGAGGTTGCTTTAATATGAACCACTAAAATTATGGGAGATTCAAGTATGAGTATTACACCTTTTTGAACTTTAACCTTGATTTGAACGAACTATAGGAAAGAATATTAAGAATTTATTCACTTACCACAAGATTAATCTCATCAGAAATAAGAAAAAAATGTATCTGCAGCAGTTGAGATTTAACTAGCTCTTTTGTGAAACTGCATAATGGTGTTACAGTGATTTAACTTCATGATTTGCGCGTGGAATTCTGTGCTTCAGCTTTACAGTAGAGAATCCTGTCCTGTTACAATTAAGAGACACTGAAAGTACTTGTGGGAAGACTGAAACACTTAGGAAGATAGAGTAGAAAATCTTTAAACTGTTTTTTTGTTCTTTGTTAATTTATTTTATCTTCCAATTACTGAAGAAATCAAAGTAGAGTGCAGTAGTTAGAGGATGCTAGCTATTAGCTGGAAGAGATGAAGGTTCTGTGTTCTTTCTGTTCAGAAACTTGAGAGAAGCAAGAGACTGAAAAGAAAAACATAAATAAAACTTACACTAACTTTGCTTATGCCCTGAGCAGGATTGTGCAGCACAGGGAGGCAGTCTGAACTTGAAGGTGGAGAGCTGTGGCTGTGTTTCAGATGCTCAGAATTCCCAAGGCTGGAATTCCAGTCATCAGCTCTGCCACTGTTCAGCTATTTAACTTTGTACAACTCATTCCCCACTTCGTCCCCTTTGCTCTTCTATTTTCAGTCTTATATATTTAGATATTTAAACTACTTTGGGCCTTGAGACGCTTTTCTGATAAAAATTTAAAAGATGAAAAGGTCTTTTCCTTACTCATCTCTGGAACTCAATTATATTAGTACTTGTGCATATATAAGTGCACTCACATATATGCACATGTAGGCTACAGGTTAAATATCCTGTGAGAGGAAAAGCAACTGCTATACTGGGATTTGGTCTTAAAATGTAGCAGATAGTGCTTGAATATAAAACTGTCCTTCTTTATTGCTGCTACTGTTTCCCGGAGCTGGTGTACAGTAATAGGCTTTGTTAGTAGATTGTCAGTAGTTCTTTTATGAAGAAGAGGTTGATTGGGTAAATTGTAGTTTTAAATGGCTAGATCATGCCAATATAGTTAATGAGGACTGCTATTGGGTTTTAGTGTGTATTGTTATTAATGCTCAATGATTATTACTTTCTGGCAGATACACAGAATGAAAAGGAACGTGTGAGGAAGTATGGAGCTTTTATTCGGACGCTTCCGCCAGTCAATAGGGCAACTTTGGCTGCTTTAATTGAACATCTCTACAGGTCAATGCAAATGATGCTCTATAGCAGAGAAATTCTTGTAATGTGTTCTCAGTGTATCTCTACAATAAATGAAATGTGGCTTGTTTCATTAATTAGGAAGCATCAGAAGCTTACCTGTTTGCGATAATTAATTAAATTTGATTCCCTTTAATTCATAATGTGTTTCTTCTTTGGTAGTATTTTTAGCAGTAGGTATCTATAAATATCAGTGGGATGGAACAGCTTAGCAATGAGAGGGCTTCCAGTGTGTATGTCCAAGTAGGCTAATTTTTCATGCCACTTCCTTTAAACAAACTCATTTTACCCGTCTGCTAGACTTCTAGAGGATTGTTGCAAATGGTTCTTGAAAAGATTTTTAAAGGGAAAATGTCCTTCTTTGCAATCAGTATTGCACATCATAACTTTAAGAATTAGCACCCTTTCTGTTTTTCATCAATGCTTCATTTTGCAACTAGTGAGGTAGTGGTAGATAATATCCAAAATATAAACTTTGTTAAGAAACAAAGATAATGTTTTATTCCTAGATCAAATAAGCAGTATTTAAAAAATGTGTGACTTGGATGATTCTGTTGTGGTTAAATAGTAATGGTCTATCTTATATTAACTATTGAATAAGTCAAATTATATTCCTGATAAATTGTAGTGGGCAGAGAATGTGTAGAACCTTTTCTTACAGGATATTGTTTTTAGATGTCTTTTAGAAACTATTTATATGATTATGAAATTGATTGGTGACATTATTGGGAAAATTATTCTAGTAAATATTGTGTTTAATGATGTTTCTAAGTATGTCCAGTTTAGATATATTAATATGCTGTTATATGCATTCTGAAAGAAGTTTTGAATTCATGTGTGTGACAGCCAGAAGTCTGTGATATTCTTTAAGTGTTAGCTTCTAAGGACGCATTATGTAAACAACAGAACTGATATGAAAACTTTACCATAAGTATAGAATCCAAGAATGATCACATATTTTTCCACATTTGTTTGATACTAGATCATAAATTCTAGGATATACTTATGTAACATTGTGTAGCAAAGCTGTATTTAGCATTGGTGCAGCCTCACCTTGACTACTGTGTGCAGTTTTGTGCCTCAAAATTTATAAAGGATGTTAAGGTTCTTGGTGAATCCAGATGTGGGTAGCAAAGCTGGTGAAAGGGCTGAAAGAAATTTCTTATGGGAGTTTGTCTAGTTTGGAGAAAAGCAGGCTAAGTGATGACCTTATTGCTCTCTAAAGCTTCCTGAGGAGGAGAAGTGGAGAGGGATGTGCCAGTCTCTTCTCCCTGGGATCCAGTGATAGAATTTGTGAGAATGGTTCAGAGCTGTATCTGGGAAGGTTCAGTTCAGACTTGATGTTAGGAAACATTTCTTTGTCCAGAGGGTAGCCAGATACTGGAACAGGCTTCCTAAAGAGGTGGTCAATGTACCATACTTCTGAATCTTTTAAGAGGTGGTTGAGCAGTGCCCTTATCATGCTGTTGTGGTTTAACCCCAGCTGACAACTAAGAGTCACTCGCTTACACTTCTCCATCCTCTGTGGGATGGGGAGGACAATTGGAAAAAGCTAAAACATGTGTCAAGAACAGTTTAGTAATAGAAATAAAGTAAGTAATAATAATAGTAATAGGAAAAAGAGAGTGGAATAAACCCCAAGAAACTAGTGATGCACAACACAGTTGCTCACCACCCACTATCCAATACCTAGCCCAACTTGAGCAGTTATTGGTCCCTTTGAGGTAACTCCCCGCAGGGCATGATGTGCTGTGGTATGGAACATGCTTTTGGCTAGTTTGGGTCAGGTGTCCTGTCTCTGCTTTTTTCCTGCTTCTTGTGCCCCTCCTCACTGGCAGAACATGAGACTGAAAAGTCCTTGACTTAGGGTAAGCACTACTTAGCAGCAGCTAAACCAGTGGTGTGTTAACAGCATTATTCTCACCCTGAATCCAAATCCACAGAGCTGTACTAAGAAGAAAATCAATTTTATCCCAGCTGAACCTGGGACCATAGGCGTTAAGATCAGCAGCTAAATGATCAGACCAGCAGACTAGATGATTGTATAGGTCCCTTCCAGATGAAATATTCTGTTCTGTTTCTATTCCCTTCTGTTCTAAGTATTTTTTATATCACTTCAGATGCATATAGAAAGTCCAAGTTTTCATTTCTGCAATGAAATGTTGAGAATATTAAGAAATAAATATAAAAATGAAAGTAATAGATTAGTTTTTACTGAATTCAATGTAATTATTTTTAAAATACATTCCATATTCTGTAGAGGAGCATCAGACAATTAAAGGAGCAATGAAGCCTTCTAAATATGTTTATTTTTCCTTCAACAGGGTGCAGAAGTGTTCTGAGATCAATCATATGAACCCTCACAATCTAGCCATGGTGTTTTCCTCATGCTTATTTCAAACTAAAGGCCAAACTAGTGAAGAAGTCAATGTAATTGAAGATCTAATTAAAAATTATGTGCAACTTTTTGATGTAGGTATCTTTTATATAAAGGGGTCCTAATTGCTCAGCTGTTAGACACGCTGAAATATAGAAATCTTCTTAAAGATGATCTACACTTTCTGAGAATTTACAGGGCTTTTAAACTCTAATTCAATGGGCATTGTTCTTTGCTTCAAGTTTTACTTCCCAGCTAGCTTAGCCTGTGCAGAAAAGAATTTATTTACAGTATTTCTGTGAGCTGCTTTTTTCCAAATTGGTACACATTCTTCTTGCTTACAACAGCATACTAATTTTAATACCATTAAGATTGAGTGTTAAAAATAATACTTCTATTCAAATTTTATGGGCCTGATCAGAGCTGAAGCATGGAAGAATTGTGTTTTTAGTCTCCAGTCTGTGGTTACAGTAAAGACTAGAGGAAGTGGTTACTTATGTCTAGAAAGAGCATTAAATCCAACTGTATAGAGAAGATGCTACTAGCAGCAATTTGTATGAGGTATTTTAGAGTTTACTTGTGCCACCGTGAAACTGTTCAGCAGTTTTTCATAGAGTCCTCTCTCTCCCAATATTTATTTGGTAATGTTTATGGTAGCTGCTCCCATCAACGAAGTGTTGTTTCTGACTGGTAGAATATTTTGCTTATCTGCTTCTATAAAATATAATTAACAGTTGTTAATTATAACTATATTTACTGTTGTTACATTATTAATTATTACTGTTAGATGAGAGCGTCTATATCAGTATCTTAGCTTATTTTATTACTGTTAGCTAGTTTATGTTGTAATTTTTATATTAGCCCCATTATACTTACTAACTGATCAGAAATGACCCACTTCAAACAGATAAATGAAGACCAAGTCAAACAAATGGATATAGAGAACAGCTTTATTACCAGGTGGAAAGACACTCAGGTAAGTGACATATCAACTGGCATGCAAACAGGTTTAACAAAGACTATTTTGTTGTTTACAGGTTTTTATACCTTTATTTCTAAATGTAAATTTCTAAGTTTGTATAGTGACCAGTATTGTTGAATAAAGAACTGAGGGAAATGAAATAAAAAAGGAGGCATAAACTGATGAAGCAAAACAGTTATTTGTAAAGAATACTGTGGAATGATGTTCTGGCATGAGCCCTGGGATAGCACACAGGTTGTTACATGCTTTTACTGTGCTTTATAAATCGTAATAGAAGGAAATGGTCAACATTTAGAAATGTGAAAGTGATGAAAAGTCTCTGTCTAATTTTAAATGTGTCCTGAATACCTTCCAAGTGTATATTAATACTTTCAGCATTTCATGCACTTAAGGTATACATGGTCTCTCTTCATCAGAGTTCCATCATCTCTTTGAGTTTAAGGCATCTCACCCTTTATCTGTTTTGTGACAAGTTCTAGAACCCAAAGCACAAGTAGTATTAAGGGAAGCTTCAGACACATAGTTTATAAGTCAAACTTCACTTTGACTTATAAACTATGATACGGTACGAGATAATGAGAGATCTCGTGCTGCCTATTAGCATGCTGAGTTCCAGTCTTGCCTTTAACAGGTTTTGAATAACTTCAGAGTGGTAAGAACAGTGAAATGATAAAATATTTCACAGTCTGAATGGCATTTGTGTACAGTCCTAATTCAAGCAAAAATTGGTAAGTTTCATAACATTGCCAGTGTGGTTGAATTAAGAAGTAAAAGGAAATGTATGGAACTTAAAAGCTTTTTTCAGAAATCAGAAGTGGTGGAGGAGAAGTTTTCAGTGATTTTGTTGCTTACAGAGCTTTAGTAATTAACAGAAAACTAGTACAAAAAAATAAAAAAAAATGTAATACTTTGTCTGCTGGTTGCCTTCCACATTCCAGCAACAGTTCTGTGGTACCTTGTAAGCTGTCATTAAGAATACAGGGTCTTGCAAATAGATGCCAAAATCACATGTTCTGTGAATTGCTGTCTGGAGTCTTATTTTTTATCTCATATTTCTTATTGTCTGAGTCAGAATGGTATGAACCTTTCTGCTCATAGTGGCCCACTGTGAATGTGCATATGGAAGGTATAATGTCTGTTTCCTCTTTTTGGTGCCTGGTGGGGAGTCACTGGAAAACAATTTAAACTTCATTTCTAATGTCTGTCTTGCACAATGGAAACATCTGCCTTAGTAATGGCAAAAAAAACCTATCCAACTTTTCTATCCCTAAGATCATTCTGCAGAGCAGGAGTTGAAGTATTCTTAAAGGTATTTATTAATTCTAGATCCGTGAAAAGGGCCTCATTTAGATTAGAGAATAAAATTTTGAAGCCGAAGATGTGTAGACTTTTTTTTTTTTTGTGATTTTAGAACAAAAAAAAAAAAAAAAATCTCTTGTTGCAGTGTCTTCCACTATTAACATTTTCTGAGCAGCTCTGGAAAGTTGTAATCATTAAATGCTTTTAATAACTTCAGGGGAAATTTGAATGAAACAAGAGGAGTTTCATGAGTAGAGAAGAATGAGTAGAGAGGAAAAAGGTAGAAAACCAAAAGGCTGTTGGTGAATAATACAGTAGCAACTGCTGGCTAGGTATGTTTGTCTAAATCTGAAGCTGTGAGGAATATAGAGAAGAACCAAATAAAGTGGTTTTATTCTGTGATTTTTCCATCCCAGATACCACTGCAAAATCACCTTAATGATGTGTACTGTATTTAGAAGGCTGCCTATTGAAGAAAAAGAGACTTTTGTTTGTTTTAAATAGAAGTCTAGTCTTTCTAAAGTTTGTAAGGTTTTTATTAAAAACTTCTTGTTTAAGGGGAGAGAAGGGGCTAAAAAGAAATGCATTAGGAATTGTATTTAAATGTATACATTTGAATATATATATGTTTTTTTTTATCTCATGGGGAAAAAAGTTCTCCAGAGAATGTGGAAAATATGTGCTAGATACTTAGATATGATGTAGAATAGATTCTCAGCTGAGTTACGGAGTCTCATACTGAGTGTCTTAGATATGACATGTGACTGATTTAAATTTCACTGAAATTTATGACCTGGGTTTATCTGTAAATTTTTGCTGCATTAAATACTTTCTCAGATAACTTATAAAGTAAGCTATTACATCTTGGCTATGATTTCCAAGGCCTGACCAGAGTGTGCCATGGTTGTTTCCAGGCCCGTACTCAGGCACTGTGTCATGTAAGAAGCAGTATTACCATTTTTAGTATTTAGGACAAGGCTGTTGGATCTCAGATGTACTGTTCTGTCCCTAATTAAGCACTTAAGTTACTTCTGAAACAGGCTAGGAAGGGAGGCTTGGAGTCCTAGCAGCATCCTGCATAGCAAGCCTTCTGACCTAGGAAGGAGCCTCTTAAATTCTCCCTTTCTTGTATGTCTGAACATGTGTGTGAGAGATGCTGATTCAGACACCCAAACCATCATCTTAAGATACTTTGTAAGGGAGAATTTGAACTTTTTTTTTTCCTGTTTTAATATGCAAATGAGGAATGAGGAAGCTAAATGCTTCCTTTAGCAAGGTAAGGGCTGACCTGAATGTGATTTTCCTTGTCTTAAATATCTGTGGCTACAGTGTGGTACAGCTTTATTAGCTGCAGTGAAGTGTATAATTTTCCTTTGTATCTGATTCCACTCCTTCACAGTCCTTCCACAGCTTTACAAACAGCTGGAGAAAGAGCCTATCTATTATGGCACTGTCTTGGAAATTTGAATTCAAATCATTGGGTTTTGCAGTAGGCTCATTAAGACTGTATCCTGGATGAGTTTAATAGCTAGATGGTTTGAGCTTCTCAAGTTTTATCAAAGTGGCACAGTCCTAGGTAAGAAAAGAAACTTCAGGTGTGAAGGAAAGGCTAATTCATTGGGTACCTATATATATATATATATATATACATATCAATTCTGAGGACTGATATTGTGAAATCAAACATAGAAATATTTGTTTAGTCTTGTTTTGCATTGCTGAAGACCTTATGTGAGCAAATGCTTCAGATTTCTCTATGACCTGCTAAATAAAGGAAAAATATACCAAAAATACCTGCGTGCTAGAAAATCTCAATATGAAAAGAGAACAGAAAAATTACTAGTGAAAAATTGTTGTAGTAAGGTATACCACTTTTTTCACTCTCTGCTAGAAAAATTTTACTACTAAGACCTAATTAAATATTTTATGCTATATTATTTGTATTGTATGGACAAAATGGGCTTGTGCTATAAATTGCAAAGATTGGTTTATGGGTTTATTTTTTTCATATAGTCTTGAATGGCATAAAATGGAAAATAGTATATGAATAGTTGACTTTCCTGTTTCCCAAACAGGAGAATGATCTCAACTTAAAGATGCAGCTGATGTTTTCCCTGCAAAGAAAATAAGTAATGCAAAATTCCTGGAACAAATTGGTCACTGGGGCATTATAATGTAAACTGTGTATCTGAAGTGATTCAAGATTCCTACTTGGAAAACGTGAATTATTGATATAATTATTATACATTTCCACAACCTGTTAAGAGGAAATTGAACTACTAGATTTTTATTCATTAATCTCTGCCAGTATTGTATCTGAAGACATCATAAAGTGCTGAGTTTGAGTTAGAAAATAGTTTTGGATCTTAATCAAATCATTGGTATCTTTGCTATCTATAGTATTCCCTGGAATAAGAGCCACTAGAAGATAAGATAGCAAATATGAGCTCAGGTGACCTTAGTTGTTGGGAGCACTTACCCCAGACAACTTTTCAGCTTTCTAAACAAGCAATGACATTGGAACAAAACTTTTACCTTTTACTGGTTGATAAGTTGAAGTTTGAACTGCTTTTAAGGATAGGGACTTCATTTTCTCTCTTAATGTCAGCTGTTACCACTTGAATATAACAATTGAAGAATAGAGTCTTCGAGCCTGACTGTCATTTGTGGCAGTTGTAACTCTGAACATTATTTCCTCCTGAATTAAGCTGTGGAGTATTTTTTGCCAGTTGCCAGTTTTTCTGTAACAGACATGATTAATGTAACTGGTGTTTCAGTTTAAAAATATATTTTTCTGAATCTCCATGCGGGCATAACATGAAATACATGGATGTCTAAAGCCTGGGACAGCTTTAATGCTGAAGGGAGTACTTCTCATTGAAGGCGGTGCAATTGCTATTATTTCAAAGTATTTACTGCCTGAAGCCTACTGATTAAAGAAGCTTCTTCTAGGTAATTGCAAGGGTGTTTTGAGATTTTAATGCATAACTTTTTATCTGGAAGAATTCAGCATTTCCCTAACTGTGCATGGTGTTCTCAGTAGGTTTTGTTGCCAGAATACAGAAGAGCCAGATCTGGTCTGATGATTTTTTTGAAAAAGATTGGCCTTCATCTTTGTATTTTACATTTATAATATCTCTCATGAGTATAAAGTGTGCATTAGTTATGATTTTGGTAGGCTGGATTATATGAATGCCTGCATTTATATTTTAGCAGGTTTGACCATATAAATATCTTTAAACGGCTGTTGTTAAGTCCAACTTAGTATTTAATGTTTTCATTAGCTCTGTATAAAGAATAACCAGACCCCGGCCAATTGTCATAAGCTGTATTTGCCTACTGGCAATAAAAAAACTGACCTGAAATAGAATAAACATTTTCAGAATAGAAACAGTGGTTAGCTGGAATGCTGTATGTTTAATTATCTCTCATTATTTCAGTGAAAGAAAGAGGTATGCTGAAACATACTATTTTTCAGCTGCTCTGCTTCGTCTGTCAGTAGCTACCACCATTCAGCCTGTAAGCATTTTTTGGGACCAGACTGATGATACAGAGTGTTCAGAAAAAACAACTGAACCAAATTTCTGCTGAAGGCCTGGAAGTTGCCATGTCTGAAATGTCACTGAAGTTCCATACCAGGTGGCGCTTCATTAGCTGCTCTTCATTTTCTGTCCACCATATACTTGTGCCAGCTGTTTCTCTTTGCTGCTGTAATTTACATCATATTTTCTCTCCATACGGTTGTTTACATGAGCCCAGTGGAAATCAAATGTCAGCTTCCTTCTTATAGTCAACCTTTTTCTGTAGTATTATCTGAAAAGCAAATTTTACAGCTAAATGAGCTTTTTTTGAGTCTGTGCCACTATAATTTTAAGCAGCTTTCTTCAAGTAGCTTGTAATGTTTTTCCTCACAAATGTTTCCATTAGTTTTCTATTCTCAGAGGCTAAACTAACTTTAAAGTCACCATTTCTCAGAAAGTGAATGTTCTTTAAAATTGAGTGCTGCCATTTATTTTTCTATATAAATATAGTTTTAGCTTCTGTAAATTAGTCAAAATGTATCCCAAAGCTTGACTGTTTCTATCATTTCCTCCAGTTCTTCTTCTGTATATCATGCAGGTTTTTTTACTGTTCTTAATGTCTTCCTCCGTTTGTAATAATACATAAATAAGCAGCATCACTATGAATACTGTTCTCAAAATTAGGATAAAAATTGTTATTTTAAAATGCTAATTTGATTATTAATTCCTTATATTGTTTTATTAATAAAAGGGTACACCTCACCTCCTGAAAAGGTCCAGTTCTCTACCTTCCCCCTCCCTTCCCCCACCCCCATGCTCTGATCATTGCCATGTATTTATTTGACACAATATTTTTGGTACTGGGATGTTTTACAGTCTTTTGAAGATGCTTATGACTATACTGCAGGGGAATTACAGGCAAAGCATGAGATGTTTTTAACCGTTGAAAAGTAATTTCTCATCCACACAGATGATATTATTGGATGAGCAAAACTAATAATGATGGAAAATAGTAAGTTCTTGCTCATGAATCAGATTTTTCTCCTTGATCATAGAATGTTGGATTTCCTTACTTCCCAGTTCCTTTTAAAGTTTGTTAGATGTTCTTCAATTACATTTGTTGGTATTCAGTATATTTAACTACTATATATTATGTCATACATTTGCTTTAGTCGTCTAATTATTTGACATGGTGGCATTGTAAATAAAGTTTATATTTCTCCAACAAATTTAAAGACCTATATTTAACAAAAGTTGATATCAAGAGCACTGGTTTATTCTTTAAATTATGTAATAAAGTTTTCATTGTGAGTAGTAATCAGAAATGTAGTCTTCATATTAATTAATTTTGATTATCTGGCTATGTACATGTGGCTTTATGGCTGAAATATTCTGTTACTCGCAATTTTTCCTCCCATTTTTAACTAAGCTTGGGAGTCTTGTCCTGTCCTTTTTCTATGGGTTTAAACTCATATTAATCTGTTTTGGCTCTGAAGTGATTCTGGCTGAATTCTAAATCAGAATTATGGTACTCATATGCACTCATGTCTTAGACTTCTTGCTCTTGAATGTACATTTATAAAGTGAATTAATTTTGTTTGATATTATTCTGCTGGATTTAGTCAGAGTTTGGATTTCTCTCTGGAATATGTGAATAGGATTTTTTTTTCCTTGTGCTACTCAAATGAATGTATTGGGGGTATTCCCATTGGAGTAAACGTTTGGACTATTTTTGTAGGTAAGTGGGTGAAGAAAAAGTTTGAGTTCAGTGGGTTCTAGCACATCTACTAATAATAGTATTTTATCTCTTTAGAAAGATATTTGGAATGCTTTAAAGAAAGTCTAATATTTTTAAATACTTATTTTTTTTTAGGTTTCCCAGGCTGGAGATTTGCTTATCGAAGTTTATGTGGAAAGAAAGGAGCCAGATTGTAGTATTATAATCAGGGTTAGTGTATAAAAGTAATACAGTATTTTTAATAGGCACTTTCTCATGAAGTGTACAAAATTTATTTTCATACGTGTTTTTATATAATTACATAATGAAAGTCTGTACTTATACCTATTGCTATTCTTTTAAATATTTCTTTTTAAATTGGGTGTGTTGCAAAAATTTGTAAAGTCTGATCATTATTTATTTTTTGGGAGGATGTTATGATACAAATTTAAAAGGGAGATGTCCTCCTTCAGTTTTACTGCAATGTATGGTGGTACAAAATCTCTTAGCTATATGGGTGCAGCACACAAGGCCCATTAATGAGTACATGGTGAATGCTGATTTTTAATTATTAGTAGAAAGCCATTTAAATGACATTCCTCCTGATTTTTCTTCTTGCCAGCGGCTTACTGTTTTCCTTGAGTGCTAATGTACCAAAGCTTGTTACTTACTATAATTGAGATTTTCAGCCTTTTATTTGTGTAGTTTAAAGACACTCATCTACATATAGTAGTGCACTGTTTTTTTGGATGGTGAGTTAAAAAAGTCATTTCTGTAACTGAATTTTCAGGTTTTAGTTAAACCTCTGTTTCCTGTTCAGCATATGACAGTGTTCTGTTTAGCATATGATTCTCAAACGCTTCTGTCTGTATATGTATATAGCTTCACTAAGGGGAAATCATAGAATCATGGAATAGTTAGGGTTGGAAAGGACCTTAAGATCATCTAGTTCCAACCCCCCTGCCATGGGCAG
>JAOEHX010062880.1:0-14940 GCA_025448015.1 Bolborhynchus lineola | reverse complement strand
TCCCTTATAATTATTATTATTGGTGGTATCAGCAGTGGTTTGTGTTGTACCTTAGTTACTGGACTGTTCTTATCTCAGCCCATAGGAGTTACATTCTTTCAATTCTCCTCCCCATCCCTCCAGGCGCCCAGGGGGAGGAAAGGGGGGGAGTGTGAGAGCAACTGCATGGCTGTCTGGGTTTAAACCATGACAGTGAGAAAGGTCTTGCAAGGTAGAAAGTGTTAGTCTTGCCTGGGAGAAACTTTCCACAAAGTCATCCAAAAGGCTAGTGATGGAGCTGGGACTAGGTGTATCTAGAGAGACACAGTTAAGCACTCTCTCTAGTAAGGCCTGATGTAAAACACAAGAAAAAATTGCTTGTGTTGTTTTTAGTGTCCACAACACAAGCTGTAGAAGTCCTTGCAGCAAAACCTTGAGTTGACCAGAGATTTGTATGCAGCTCTTAAGTCTTTTATTTTAAGTAAGTATTTTCAAGGACTTAGACGGTCTTTTCAACTTGGAAGCTGTGTTTTATCAGAGAATAATTAGCTTTTAAGAGAAAAAAGAAAAAAACACATCAAAACGGAAATAAAACATCTTGTTGATAGTTTTCCTCCTAAACTGCTCATTTCCGTAGGGGTTGGGTCTTAATTTTAATTCCAACTCTAATAATTTTCTCTTTGCAGTGATTTCCGTGTGTCTCCTCTGACTCCCAGAAACATTAATCTTTGTATCACAATTATTTAAGGCTTTGTCCTGTACCTGCTCCTGTCTTTACCAGTGGTCTCCCTTTCCTTGCTGTGATGCAATCTCTTCCTTCTCATTTTGCCTCCCAGTGTTTCCCACTTTACATTCTTGAAGCCCTCCTTGCTGCTAGCATGCTCCTTTGCTCTGAAGGAAAGCACAGGCTTTTAATCTGCCCAGAGGAAAAGCTTGAGACAGCTTGTGGCAGTTAGAATCAGGCAAAACATGGCCTTTACACTCTGTTGTGAAAAGGCAGCCTTCCTTCTAAAAGAATATAATATTGTACTGTAACAAATTTTTTCCAGAGAATTGGGGTTGTTCAGCCTGGAAAAGAGAAGATTTCCCAGTCTTCTTACTGTGGCCTTTCAGTACTTCAAAGGGCCCTATAAAAAAGTTGGGGAGAGACTTTTAGCAGGGCCTGTTGCAACAGGACACGGGTTATGGTTTTAAACTAAAAGAGCGATGATTTAAACTGGATATAAGGAAGAAAATTTTTGCCATGAGAGTGGTGATACACAGGTACAGATGGCCCAGAGAGGTGGTAGATGCTCCATCCCTGGAGACATTCAAGGCCAGGCTCTCTGTGGTTCTGAGCAGCTTGATCTATTTGAAGATGTCTGGGCTCATTGCAGGGGTTTGGACTAGATTATTTTAAACTATTCTATGATTCTGTGATTTATTTCCCTGTTGAGTCTCTTCTTTCAGCATTAGTTTAAAAAGCTCAGACCAAAATAACAACCAATTATTTTCTATAGAAGTGCTGTCAGGAGATGAAAAATATCTTTTCTAAAATCAAAAAAACAAAGTGGCTTCTCCACAGCAAAGGCAGGGTTGATATTTTCTCTAAAGAAGATGATCTGTTTGCTGAAGAGGAGAAGAGTCATTTTGAAACAAGGGTGGTCATGATTCTTCAGGGTTTGGATTGCTGAAGTGAGTTTAAGATTGTGTGGTAAAAAATGTGCTTATATTGAGGTAAGGTCACTGCGACAAGTTAACATCTTTAATATTCTTACATGAAAATTCTTCAGAAATGCTTCAGAAAGTTCTGTTTAACTTCTTGTTGCAAATTACTTACCTCATCAAAGACAGCAGTCAGTCATAACTTCAACCTTATATGAGCCAAATTTGCTGTAAATGTAAAGAACATAAGTACACAATTTCAGAGACATTAACCTTAAGGACACCATAAGCATTCATCTGACCCAGTAAGTCTTCAAAATGTAACACCAGTTAACATAATTTGTAATGGGTTCAGGTTCATCTTCATTCTACGTTTCCTGCAGCAGCTGTTTCAGAGATGTTACTGAGCTGAAATACAGTCACACAGCTGAAATAGATTGGTTACTTGGTAAGACTAAATTCATCCAACCTTTGACATCTGTAGAATAACTGTATACATCAAAGCTTGTCACTCCAGGCATAGTCTTGAGACACTATAGCCTGTAGTTTGCGGATGAAACCCATCTTGATTATTTTAGATGTCTGCTTTAGTGCAAGATGAATCTCCCTGCAGGTACATTCCAGTGTGCTGGAAGCACTGCACATGAATGAAAATAGATTAAGGAAGAAATTCTTTACTGTTAGGATGGTGAGGCACTGGAATAGGTTGCCAGGGGAGGTTGTGAATACTCCATTCCTGGTGGTGTTCAAGGCTGGGTTGGACAGAGCCTTGAGTAACACGGTTTAGTAGGAGATGTCCCTGCCCATGACAGGGGAATTGGAACTAGGTGATCTTAAGGTCCTTTCCAACCCAACTATTCTATGATTCTAAAAACTTAAAAATAATAAACCCAAAAAGAAGCAAAAATTGAAACAAGGATGATAGGTTTGCTTTTTTATGTTCCTGTATTTTGTGGTTTTATTTTGCACAATTGAAGGGAATGGGTATTTTACGCAGATCTGAGTTTGTACTTTGTCAAGTTAAATCTAAGAAGCTGAAGTTTCTCCTTTGGGTGGCTGTCTATAAGCACATTAAAGCAGAGAATGCTCAAGCCTTTTGGGCAGCAATGTGTTTAGATGCAGCAATGTCTGCTGGAGTGTTCTTATGCTATGTTAACTTCTGCACATAGAGTGCAGGAAGTAAAAAGACAGTAAAGTGAAACTCAGAACATCAGTTCCTCCCAACCGTCTGTGAAGCTCAAAGCTTTTGTTGAGGTTCCTGGAGCCTTTCTCTCCTATAATGTTAATGTTCTTGTTCCCTTAATGGAACAAGAATGCATTCATCATGCTGAAACCAAAAAATGAAGCTGAATAAACAAAATCCCAAACTGTTTTTAAAGTAAGACAGTGTTTCATCCATTTGGAAAATGTTTCATCTCTATGAAATACTGTGCAAGTCTTAGCTTAGTCACAAGGGTCTGGAAGAAATGCAGCTTGGTGCTCTGTTTTTTGTAGAAGCTAACGGTTCTGCTGGCGGTCTCACCAGTGCAGCCTGAGATTGGATGAACGTAATTATCCTGTCATGCAGTGAAAGCTTCCAGTTATGATCTCTGATAATGTGGTGTAGTACTGCTAATTTTGGAATGCAAAATGAAAACGCATTAATGAGAGAGTATTGCTAGTGTGAGATTACTCTTCAGTCTCACAGTCTGTACCAGCTCTCAGTACATATATAGTAACTTACAGTTTCTTCATGGAGTTGCCAGGAGTTTGGCATTTTTATAATACTTACAGGGTCAAATTTTTAACCAAAACTACATTGGCAAAATTGTTTCTGCTTCAAAAGATTCTAAAGTGTGATCTAGAGAAGCAGTATCCTACAGGAATGCAAAGATTCTTTCATGTATGTTACCTAGGCACTCCCATACCACAGGAATGTGCCTACTAGCCCTTGGCAAACTCATTTAATTACAGAATTATGAGGCAATATATGATTTAATCAAAGAAATGGCTAATGCAACTATGTTCAACCTCTTTCTTTTATTAGCATATTTTATGTTCATACTTTACAATATAATAAGTTATATATACAGCATTAAACAAAATTATTAGAAAGTGATCTTTGGCAAGATGTACAGCAATTTTTTTCATTCCTATACATCTTTTGTGTAACAATAAAAATACTGTATACTGAATAAAATAATGTTAAATAGTCTGTGTTCACATTGGCACCCTCAGTTTCAAGACCCTAACATTTCATGGCCCAATAAACATAAAAAAAGAGGATTCCTGTAGCTTCTTCTAAGCAAATAAATGAAGTGTATTAATAAATGAGACAAGAAATATAGGAGGCAGTCCACTGAATAACACTGTAGTTACACATTGGCACAAAAGAAATAGAATCTTTACAATTTGGGGTAGGGGGGAGTGGTTTTTCCCTTTTGTTTTTCTAATAGCAATAGTATTATGTTGCAATTTCAGGGTCTTGAAAAACTTGTTGAAGATTGTTGAGTTGTCAGCTGATCTAGGAATCTTACGGATGCCTGTTGAAAGCTATATGAATTTGTCATCAAGTATTTCACCCATAAATTAAGCACCAAATAGCTAGTAAAATGTTTAAATAAATGCATCTTGCTGCTTCATTAAAAGTCAAAATTCTCATCAAAATTGGCATATGCAAATTAATGAAGAGTGTGTTATGATACAAAAGAAATGGTGAAAGAGGAATAATGAGAGGGATAGGTTTAATGTTGCGGTATGTACTTCCTCTGCTATACGAATCAAGCGCTAAGGAGATATTAAATATAGATGTTAAAGGGTGATACTAAATGTTCTGCAAAATAATGATACTATCATAGATAAAATCTAGTTACTAACTGATGGAATACTGGTTGCTCACTGCAGGGTAATAGTTAATATTTTTTTATAGCATTTCATTCAGTTATGAATCTTGGAATTTTAAAATACTGCTCTGTAACTGACATGACTTAATTTAGTGGTTGCACTTGTTGAAATGCGTCATCACTCACTTTAGCTATAAATTAAGCAAATTGGTTTGGTAGCAGCTACTGATTTGTGGTCTGAACAAGTTTTAGAGAACTTTCAATGGTGAAAATCAGATACTAATTAAAAGGAAAAAAACAGGTCAACTTTTTCTGTACACAAACTCACAATAATGCTTTACCCTCCTGAGGAGTTGCTTTTCACCTGTGAATTCTGTGCTTATGGACAGAAGGAGTTGGTTTTCACCTGTGGATTCTGTGCTCATGGTCTATGCTTACAAGAGCATAGCATTTGAAAAACACCTCTGCATTTCAGGTGTCCCTAGAGAAATCTGCTCTTCTTGTTCCTACTGCTGAATGTGCACCACTGTTGTCTGAAATTCCTCTGCTTGAAATAGAATTTACTGGAAAAATATACTTTTTTATAGTAGTGGATAAGCTGGTTTGGTTGCTTCTTTTTTTATAATGGCAAGGAAGAAGAGAACTTGTTCCTCTCAGCTTACAAGGAGTGACTGCCAACTTTTACTGCCCAGTAACCAGCTTGTCCTCAGCAAGTCAGCAAATTGAATTTACAGTTTCTGAAATGTCAGCATGGACCAAGTATGCATTTATGTGCATTATGTACAGCATTTTGAAGCACTTCAATCTGTAAATTATGTTAGACTCTTTTTTCATATAGCAAATTCATCTGAGGTGTGTGCACCTACACACATACTCCTAGGTTCAACAAACCCATAGTAAGTGTAGAAAACTAAACTGGTTACATATTGAATGGGTTAGAGCTGATAGAAATGTATGTGCCTTATGTGTATTAATTATGTTAGCTGTGGTACTGCTTTTGACTGTAACTGTTACTCAACTTAAACTGTTGAATAAAGTCCTAAGAGATCAGAATATGTTCAGAAAGCAATTCAATGCCTTTCTTGAAGGCCAGGCAGGAAGGGTATCAGCAGGGTTATCTGCACTTCTACACAGACTGCAAAATGGATGTTTGTGTGTCCACTTATCAGTAACTGTTTAACATGATAATCTTGTTTATTGACATGTTTCATACCAAGCTTCTTGGGAGAGTTCTGCTTTTGTTTTGGTAGGTGTGTAACTTCACTTCTTTTAGAAGTCAAAGAGAAGCACTTCCCATTGGTTATCGGGAACGATTATGTAGAATAAACATCAATGGTCTCTTGTCCAAAGTCTTTGATGTGGTGCTCACTGGAATCATGGTTCTTGAGGGTGACGTGGAAGCGTGTCTCCCAGGCAGGCATGTCAGGATGTCCCTGCTGGCTCAGGAGCAGGCATTGCTTGTGCCCACTCCAGAATATCTGCACACAAGGATTCAACAGCATCCAACCGCTCTATTTGCACCAGTTTGGTTAACAGTTCTGGGATGCTGTAACCTGCTGTGCTGATGCGATCAAAGAGCTGCATGCCATCTGTCATACCACCGATCTCATCTCTTTTCAGTCCAAAGCTCTCAGCAAGGTGGCGCCATGTTTTCACTATGGCTTTTTCTGTGTTGTAGGTTGAGCTGAGCATTCGGCTGGTCTTCTCCAGGCAATCAAATGGTAGCTCCGTTGGGCTCAGACCTGCAGTAGGAGGTATTTATTGTCAGATGGCTCTGTGCTCAAGTCTAGACTATCTATGACATTTATTTAAGTACTACAGTATATACTGTTAGCTGTAAATACAGCTAAAATCTTGAAGTGAAAGTCCATGATAGGTATTTCTAGCTCCAAAGTTATTACTGTGTATTACCAAATTAATTCTTCCTAGGGACAGTAGGGTACAATAATAAGAGTAAAAAGTTGTCTGGGAAAGAAGTATTCAATGGGTTGTATGAGTTCTCATAGCAGTTCCCCTTCCTTTAACAATTTACTAGCTGTTAGAAACAAGTACATTGCAGTCATATCCCTAGTGAGCAGCTCTATTAATACACCTCTGCATGTCAGGCATAGTGTTTGAGCTCAAGAGACATCTTCGATCCTTTCCTGAGTCTGTCACCAGCAGCTGCTATGACATCTCTGTAATTGAAAGTTGCCCTTGTAGGACTGTGAGGAGTGAGGTGAAGCAATGGTGCCAGATGCTCGCAAGTATGAAAGTCCCTACTAGAGCTTGATTGTCATTGCTGTCGCTGAATCTCTGTAAAGGATTTAACATTCATCCTGTGGGGAAAAAGCTATTCTTTACTTGGACATATTTTCTATGTATTCATGATCACAGAATAGAGGAGAGAATCAGCTACAGCGTTTTTCCAAACCTGTAGTTTCCTTCTTCATACTCAGCAGCAGTAATTTGGTGGGAGATATGGCTCCCTGAACAACAGAAAACTCAGATGCACGTGGGCACACAAAGTGTGTGTGTGAAGTAAATGCAGTAATTTCTCCTGTTCTGCTGGGAAATTAATTCATGTCTCTCTGCCAAAACAGTTGAAGTAGTCCAGTAGTAAAAGAGGGTTAAACTACTTAAAACTTGGAAACTGCACTTTTTGTTGTGAAAGGCGGGGGACGGCATTTAGAGGAGTAGGTTGACACTTGTGTCTTACCCTCAGTCCTGACCAAATTAGTTTTGTATTTGGAACTAGTTTCTATCTATCTGTTTTCAAACAGGTTTCCTTTAGATGGGGAACGCAAGAGTGCTATTGCACTACTCGGTCTGTGTGTGCATGTCCTGACACGACCCAACACTACCCTTTCTGCTCTCCATAGGAAGGAATTTCATGTACATGCCTGGAAAGGAGCTGTGGTGTGCTTCAACCTAAGCCCAGCCTGAATAGCTTGGGGGTCAGGGCACCATGGGGCTTCCTGGCAAGGGACTACAAATCTGCCTACAGAGTGTCTTCTCTGAACTGGGGCTTTCTGCTTTCCATAGGAAGGCAGACGCATTTCTTATTTTGTAGCAAACACTTGTGATCTAATTGTGTGCTGTTAGTAGAGGCGCAAGTTTTGTCCACTCACCTTCTGCAACGTCACATACGTTAGCATACACATCAAGTATCTTTTTCCTTCGACTTTGAATCTAAATAAGAAGAGATTTATTTCATCAATTTTTCGGTCATGGGAATAAACAATTAGCAGACAGCAGTGAAAAACCTGTGGAAATTCTTCATTTCAGGGAGCTAGGGGCTATCACATAATGTTCTCAAGGATGCTTTCTGAAGACTCGAAAACAATTATTCCATGAAGCATAAACCTTGTTCTGATTTCCATTTCTACTGCTAGAGATCTTTCTTTACATTTTCTAGCCCCTTTTTAGAGCAATTACTTTTCTGCTCCAAGTATTTGTGTATTTTTTATTCTCTTTCAGACTGAAGCAAATTCCTGACAATGAGGAGGAAACCAGTACCACACATGCAGATAATTACTGTAGGGCTCTTCAGGTAAACCAGGACAGGACTGCCCACAAGGAATTAAATTCAGATTAAAATTGCCTTCTTCCAGTTATCTAAAAGGACTGTAGTGGGGGTGGATCTTCCTTGCTGTCACTTGATGTAGAACTGCTTTATGCGTTACTAATCAACCGTTTTTTCTTCCATGATATATTGCCTGGTGAAATCTGAAACATTTTACAGTTAGTTAAAAAAAATGAAATAAATCAGTGAAGCCTTGGACAGGGAGAATCTGAGGTCCAGGGAGCTCCAGTCATTTTTGACATGAAAGACACTTAGACTGAAAACCTGACATTTCCCAAGCTGAAAACAGACATTTTGATACAGTTTCATTTAGCAAAAATATGCTGAAGGTTTGGCTTTGGATTCCATGTGGAGTGAAAACAAATGTCAAAATGTCATGAGTTCTCAGGGACAGGAATTGTCATCCCTCTGCCAGCTCTTGTTAGGACTGAGCTTTCTGAAAAGCTGTCTTTCTGATAGCACCTTAGCATTATCTCCACAGATTTGACACTTTTCACCAGGCTGGAAGCAAAAAGCTCTGCTTTCGCTATTTTGTTTTGTGGAAATTTTCCCTCATTTTATTTGGGCCCTAAATGCACATCAATGACTTGGTTTAACAAACTTGGCAGCTGGAGACCACAAAGTGGCTGCTCCACCCAAAGCCTGTCTCGCTGGCGCAGATGCTGTGCAAGTGTATTGTATTGCAGGGCAATGCAATGCAGACAATGATTGTTGTTCACATATTCTTGGTATAATTTACATGTGCTTAATCAGTTGTCCTGCTATTGTAGGCTTGGATTAGCTGTTTTAGAACCTTGTAAACAGGAAATTTTCTTTTAATGGGATTAAAACTCCTCCTAAGCAAACTATTATTTTTATTTTCCTCTCATTTTTAGGGCAATGAGGAAGGCTAAATGATTCCATGCCCATGGAGAATTATTCAGGATGCTTTTTTCACCAACACCAGAAGATGGGGGATTTGAGAAGGTTGTGCTGAAAGCAAACAGTCTGATGTTCTCACTCTATAATGGTTTTTGTTTTAACTAGGAGGAAGCAGACTTGGTTAAGAGCAAGCCTCTTAACTTTCTTTACCCTTACCCAATAGCTACTTAATATTCTTTCCTGTACTAGAAATATCACTTAATCTCCAGCATAAAGCAAATTACTGCTTTTCTAACTTCTGGCAACTGGCTTGATAGGGATATTTTAGGTATGGAGCAGAAGATCTTGATGCAATGTGCACTTTCATTGAATGGTTTTCTTCAGCCTTGTCAGGAGGCTTCACTCCAGGAGAATTATGTGAAGGTCTGGAAGAAATAATTCATGTTTCAGGTGTCTTTCAAGCTGTCTATCCAAATCACTCTGGAGAATATATCTATTATATATGGTCTTTGGAAGGTAAGTCACTCATATTAAATGTTCTGATTTCATGCCTACACAGTTCATATTATCCAGTTCCAAGCAGTGTATATGGAAGTAGGATGAAGTTGGATATTTAGAAAGATATCACAAAACTGAATTTTAAAAGGTGAGCATTGGAGTAGTAAATTATTTTCAGATGGTCATAAGTGTCTAGAACTATAAAAACATTTCTCTTTTTTTTGAGACTTTCTGTGTCAGGTCTTAGCTGAAAAATGAGCTATTTAGAAAGTTTGAGCTGAACCAACCCAACAGTTTAAAAGATGTAAACATGAAAATATGCATTTTCAAACTTTTTATTCTTAAAGGATATCTAATGATTGATATTAAGGATGTGATATTGTCCTAGCTATTACCATTTGCAAATTACTTTTGAAGTACTAAACCACAAAAATTATCTAAGCAGACAGCTTCTTTTTAAGGGTAGTTTCATTTTAATATAAACTAGAAAGTTGTGTGTGTGAGGTGTAGCCTTAACTCTGCCTTGAAATACTCCAAGTGAGGTAAACTGCTCTGAGCAGTGCACACACAACAGGAAGAAGTGAAGGCCTTCCACAGCAAACTGAACAGTGTCCTTCAGAGCACAAGCGTGACCTTCAAATCATGTGTGTTCTTCAAAATAATATACAAAAACTAAGCACAACACTGGGTATTACTGAAAAGTCTATGCCTTGAAAATACTGATGCTTGTGGGTTAAGGCACTCAGATGCTACCCTGTTGTATGAATCCATCCATGCTGCCACGCTATTTTTCTGTCTTGGATTTTTTGTGGTAAATATAGCATTGGGGTTAGTTGTATTAGCATTAGCTATATCAGGAGGGGTTGCTCTTATCTGTTTTTTCTTCCTTCAGACTGTAAAATACTAAAAAAAGCATTTACTACTTTTGTAAGAAATTTGCTTTTTTTCAACACTGAGCATTATGTACACATATGTCACTAAATATATGAGATTCTATACTAAATTTTTCTGGAAAAGTTCTTGAAATTAGCCTGGTCTGCATGATAACACATTTTGGGGATGGTATTTTGTATATTGTTTTCTTAAAAAATAAGACAGAGAAATTCTCTCAAATTTCATTTTCAAAACAGACTTACCCCAGTTGACTTATTGCTCGTAGAAGACTTATCTCTCGCCAAATGCACTAAAGATAACAAGCATCTCTCTGGAGTCCCTTGCTTGTCAACTGCAGCTTCTTCATCACTATCCATACTACGGCTTAAAAGTCGCTCATTCTCAGAAGATGCATCATTTTCACTGTAAAATGCAGGTTATAGTTATATTAGTGAAACCTTTCATAGGTTGTACTCAAGTAATCTGTTTTTTGCTATCCTAAAGTAATGGAGTAAAAGCGGCTTCCATTTTTTAAAACACCTTTCCTTCTGTCCTGTGAATGTAACTGCATTCACCTGCCCACAGTATATATGTGCAATGCCCATCAAGTCACACACGGCTTGCAAGAATCCTTTTGTAGATGGATTTTCCAATTAAGGGCATGTTTAGTCCACCTTGATCATGTTATCTGGCCAGGGCTGGATGCCAGGCAGACACCAGATGAAGAAAATTATCACACCACGCCAAGGAGTTTGCTAAAGGCCTGGAGCAGCTATCTTTACTCTTCTTGCCTAAAAGAGAAGGGCAACCTTGCTAAGGGCATGCATGTGACATCAGCACTCGGGTCCCAAAGTCACTTCTCCAAATAAGAGATGGAGGCCCAAGAGCTGGTGTACTGGTCACAGAGGGAGTGGGGAGGACACAGGTTTCTCTTTGGTAACACCTGTCATCCTGTCCTTTAAACCAGAGAAGGAAAAATCTACTAAGGTGTCTAGTCTCTTCCCTGCTGTAGAAAGCGAGCAGCATACCCATCTACTTTGTCCTTCGAGTATTCCTCTGTACCAGGATGAATGGTGACTATGTCTCTCACCCACTTCAGTTAAACTGGTAGTACATTTATCTTTTACCCACCTTTTAACAGCCTTAGCTGGAGTTGCTGTAAGTTTCTCAAACTCTTCTTTCTCAGAGAATATCACAACATTATCTGCAGGTCAACAATTAGAGAAAAATAAATTGGCAATGAGTTTCTGAACCAGTGCTTTTTCTCAGTAGCTGGTTCTGCTGGTAACCTTACTGAGAACATAAATCTCTCTGACATGTTTTTAATTGCTATTGGAGGACTAAGTGACATGGTGGAAGTACAAAAACTATCATACGTAATTCTTTAATAAACTCATTTATACAATTCAAAGGAGAAATTGTAATTCAGATAAACACATGAAGAGTATTTTAGCCCAATGTTCCCTTGGACAGAAAATGCAAAACTAAAGTAACTTGTACCTTGCACTTCTTTCTTCTCTTCTTGTGTGTTAGCCTGAGCTTCGACATTTTTTACTGAATGGCTCTTGCAACAGGCTAGAATACAAAAATATAACACTAATTATTCTCAGAAGCTCTCTAAAAATAGCATTTGCAGCTAAAATTTCATGTGCTGAACAATTACCTTGAGCAGAAGGTTTTGTTTTCACAATATAAAACATGATGATGAGGACAATGGCAATAGCCATTATAAAGATGGTAGACATTGCAATTATAAGAGCTGTAGCCAGATGTCCTTGTCCTGAAAGATCTCCTGAAATAAAGATTTTCATAAAGGAGCAACTATTAGGATCAGAGAACAGTTAACAGTTTGTGGTCTGCTCTACACTCACATTTTACTTGTTAAGCATTGAAGAACTTGGTGTTACATTAGAAAGGCAAAGAAGTTTCCAAAATTGAAAACATATATGCTGCACTGACCAGTTAACAGTATTCATCAAAACAAATTTGATGGCATGATCAGTCAGATAGGTATAGGAAATTATATTTTCTGCTAATAATATAGGAAGATGCATGTAAGCAAGAGTACCAGCTTTCCTACAATGTATGCTGGAGAGCATCAGAAACTAAAACTAAAAATAAAAAGTACATAAACAAACGGGATGAGACCTAAAACAGCTGTGGGTGACTATGGCTGCCTCAGAAGATTTGCAGTAAAAAACAGAACACATGCAGAAGAGCTGAAGTTTTCCTAACTTAAAAGACTTAAAATGCAGCATGGCTAGAAGGTAAAACAAGGTATGTGAAAAGGTATTCAGAAGGAAAACTTGGATGCAAAAGTCTGGAATTGAAAAGCCACAAAAGGATGTAGAAAATGACCGATATGCAAAAATGCATGAAAACTTTAATTTTTCTGAGAGCATGATTCTCACAATCATGTTTCCAGACAATACCAGAAGCATCAGCATTGTCAGTACCTCATTAGCTGCATCTTTCCTGTTGTGGCTTCTCAGGTTCACATATTTTTAAAATCTAATAATCATAGAGTCATAGAATCATAGAGTAGTTAGGGTTGGAAAGGACCTTGTGATCATCTAGTTCCAACCTTTAGAACTGTTCAGGTTAGCTCAATAAGAGACTGGCCATATTTGTGCATTAAACTGTTTTTACTAGTCTAAGCTAAGCTTTGCTGAGGCATAGTGCCATTTCTGTAGGCTACAGAGCTAAATTTATTGCTGGCATTACTGAGCACAGTTCAAATCCATTTTAAGTCCACTTGATTAAAACAGCAGTGTTGATTAACCAAGAAATAAAAATTCATTCTGAATTATTTTTAGCAGCAGTTTTAGAAAACTGGAAATAGTGGCACTGAAATCCATAATAGAAATTTCCAGTTTGGTTGCACTTTGTTGATGCCATTTTCAAAACTAACAGACACTAAATTAAATCTGTGAATGCATTTTTACCTTTGTGAGCATGCTGGTAAGGTGAGAAAGTGCTTGTGCCAGAGGTACTCGGGAAAATGGCTGAAATGCCAGAGGTAGCCCCTGCACCTGCAATATAAACAGAAATGCTATAAACTTCCATGGTTACTTTGTCCAGTCAAAGGAATATCTTGGCCCATGTAAACAGAGCTTTTATTAGCTTGACTGCATTTCCCATGCATTAGCAAAGAACCCATGAACCTTTTTGAAATGTCACTAATCCCAGTATGCATTTCTGGCACATTGAAAATTGTGTTACCGACTACATTTTGCATAGCATCTAGAGGGAGTGGAAGAAACCAAAGCTCTTGAGCAATCATGAATTTAGAAGAAACGCAAGCATCTTCAAACACAGGCAGGGTCAACTGTCATACATGGATTCCTGCATTACAAATCTGTCCTGCATAGCAGAAAGTTTTCTGGGATCCAGCTGATGGCTCACAACCCGCACTCCATTATTTGCAACAATGGGTCCCAAGTCCCATTCCGTAGAGCCATCAAATTAGTGCTTCCCACAAGCATCCTTCACTAGCAGGATCAGTGTGAAGCTTTAATGGTCCACAAAACCTCATGACCCCACAGGAAAATGTAGGGAAGGTGACAAATAATAGTGCTGAATGCCTTTCTGTTCCATGGAGCTGTTCTATCATAAAAGGGGATATTAGACTTCCCTGCAATCTAGCCAGGCAGTACTTTTCTTATGATTCTTCTCCCTGTCAGTACAAATCTATACTCTGGGGAGAGAGGAAAGCCACAAAAACAGTAAAATGAAGAACTTCATGCCAGGAGAGGAAGGAGCTTACCCAACATGAATTTCCATATCTAAATTCTACAGTCAAGTTTGAAAGTCAACATTAACTTTCCAGATGGTATCAAACACCAAGTCTTCAAAGCAGTAAACCAAGTCATAAATTAAAATATCTGACATAATACTGCATGTTATTTAGAATAAGTCTGTTGATAGGAATGCTCTCAGACAGGATGGTGTTGGTATAGCATTCCAAAACAGAATAAAAACATTAAGGTTGGGAGAAAACATTCTCTTCATTCTTAAACAAGCTTTAATATCATTGGTAAGCAGGTAATGCAAACAGCTACTATCAACAGACACTGAAAAACATCTTCTGGCTTGGAGAGGGTATGAAATCCCTAGTGCTTTGTATTTTCTGCCTATGGAAAAAGTCCAGTGATAATTAAATTCAGCAGTCCTAAAGGCAAAAGACTTTCCCAGTCATCTGGTAAGGTGCACACAGCACTCAGCTTCACAAGCTAGTTTGGCAACTAGACTAGCTAAGAACCAACCATGCCATTCTTTAGACCTAGTAAATACTCTGAGAAATTAAACCCACCAGGTAAACTTGACAGGAAATTAAGCGGTTTGGAACGGTCTGAGAAATGTTCCATGGTTAAGAACAAAGCAATGGACATGTTCTTCGAATTAAGAGAAATGTTTTCTAAAAAAAAAAAAAATAATAAAAAAGTAGTGCCTAACATAAAACATGGCTGCACATAGTGAATGAGAAATGTAGACTTGAAGTGGCTGCAAAGTATGAGTTGCAGATGTCTTCAAAAGAAATGTTCTTTAACAATGATAAAAGTTCTTTCAAACCTCATTTGTTGGAAGGAAATGGATTAATTTATTAGAATTATTTTTTCTTTCCCCCCCCCCCAACTGAAGAAGCATTTTCATAAAGTTTTAAGTGCAGTAATTTGTTAATTCAGATGCTTTTCATAG
>JAOEHX010062879.1:3779-19150 GCA_025448015.1 Bolborhynchus lineola | reverse complement strand
GTTAAATCATAAACAGTCATATCAGCTAAGAAAATTAACCAACAAAAATCTCCAGTTCTTAACATCTACTTAATTTTATCCTTTGTGTTCCTTGGTTAGAAGAGAAGCAAGGTTCTCTCCCGTTTGGTTTGAGACTTGTAAACTAACAAAGGAGCAAAAGGTCAACCTCCTCCCAGCAAACAAAAGGTCAAGTTCCCATGTAAAGAAACCAAATCCCAGTCCTGCTGATCTTGAAATACACAGGACACAGATTATTCTAAATGACTAAATTCAGCACAGTTTATACATATGTCCAGTTCCTCCCTCCTAAACATTACAGCAAAGGGTATATCCAGCTTCTGAACAGTCCAGAATATATAATTTACAGAGTAAAAAACAATTATAAATATCCTTCCTTCCATGCCAAAAAAAAAGGTTATTTCTGCATAAGAGGTGACTGGAGTTAGAGACTCTGGATTGCATGGGAATGGCTTGTTTGATATTACAATTAGTAATTGTTTCCAAAAGCATTTTCATTAAGGAGTTTTATAGCCTGTTTGGAAGCAAAAACCACACTGTCATCTAGTAGTCATTTGCTGGGGTGGGTTTAAATCATAGTTCCCCAAAAAGCGAGGAAGAAAGGTAGTCCCTTTCCCCACAAAAAGCAAATTTCATCA
The DNA here is from genome assembly GCA_025448015.1 of Bolborhynchus lineola. NCBI lineage: Eukaryota > Metazoa > Chordata > Aves > Psittaciformes > Psittacidae > Bolborhynchus > Bolborhynchus lineola. The sequence goes on along the minus strand of JAOEHX010062879.1, from coordinate 18,494 downwards.
GGTTTTGCAGACAGTTGCTTTCCTTCTTGGGGGAGCATGAAAACCCTAGATATAAATGCTTACAATCTTGCTGACAGATTAAAAAAGCATTGCGGAAAGCAAGAAGTAAATGACATAAACAGGCCCTTCCATGCCGTGGTAAAGCTGCTAATGACATTAAATGGGAACAAAATGGGACTTTTATAATTAAGCACACACAGAAGTTACCAATGACTAAGAACATCAGCCTCCACTGTGAAAACTCCTTTCCATGTTTAGTTTTGAATTTTTTCCATTTAAGAATTGCTTTCCAAATATACACAGATACTCTGAAAATACCGACAAAGCAGAAAATGCTGTTTATAGAACAGCACTAATGTGGAAAACTTCTTTGTTGTTGTTAGAACTGTGAGGTGTAAAATTACATATATTTATTTACATGGAAAAACACAACAGACAGCACCTACCCAGACATACGTATTTTCCAGGAAGGATACTCAAGTTCAGTTGGATACAGTGTACTTTACTGCAAAACAACTTCTGTAACTTGGACCTGCTTTATGTGTTTGTACAATGCTACAAACCCTCCAGGAGCAGCTGCTTGCTCATTCCATGAACACCCCTGTCCCTTCACATAACCAGTTACATGCCTCTCAGACATGCTTACATCCTCTGCCAAAGATAGAAAAAGGGGCAGAAAACAAAAAGTGCAATTGAACTAAACCTCTAAACTTTTTTTTTAAAAAAAAAGTATTGGTTTAGTTGCTGTTCCTGTTTTTGCAAGTATTTTGAAAATATTATTTTAATAGGAATTTTCATAGAATCACAGAATGGTTTGGTTTGGAAGGGACCTTAGAAATCATCCAGTTCCAACCCCCTGCCACTAGACCGGGCTGCTCAAAGCCCTGTCCAATCTGGCTTTGAACGCTTCTAAGGATGGGGCATTCACAGCTTCTCTGAGCAACCTGTTCCAGTGTCTCGCCACCCTCATAGTGAAGAATTTTCTGTTAATAACAAATTTAAATTTCCTTTCTGTCAATTTAAAGCCATTCCCCCTTGTCCAGTCACTACCTGCCCTTGTAAAAAGTCCCTCTCCAGATTTAACATGGATAAAACAAGTAAGAAAGACAGGGCACAGTTCTGTAGGGGACACAGTGAGGAGGGCTTCCACAACCAACAGTAACACAGGAGAGCTGGTGGGAAGGCGACATTTGCAGGACCATCTCTCCTTTTGCAAGTGAGGAGCACAGCACTGACCTCCTGGAGGACTCCGTGTCAAGGCCCCATGAAGGTGTGACTGAGCAGAGGAAGCTTGAATCTGTCAGAGAAACATAAAAGCAAAATCAGGGTGTTTGTGCTTTAGAAATGAGCCAATACGAGCTTGAAGCCCTGCAGCCTAACACTGGGTTGAGACTTCTAATACAGAAGAATAATTTGTGGCTTGGCCAACACATTGAACAGTCACCGATGCTGCAGGAGGGATTGGCAGCGTGAGACAGTGTGAAAGACAGTGACTGCAGCAACCAGCACCATGGGGAGAAGCAGCATGGAAGGATACAGCTGTGCTGTGGGTCACAAATGGCCTCCTTTCCATGCCCTCCAGCACCAATGAACCAGCAAGACTCCACCTGAGAAGTTTTGCATTCACATTTGTAAGGAAGAGTAACAGTACAGAGAGCACTCCCGCTCTTTTCACTATGGTCAGATACCAATAGTTGGAGGGCTCAAAGATGTGATATCCATCCATTTCATCTTCTCTCCTAGATCTTGCTCTGTGCTGCACACTGTGGCCACTTCAGCTGCAATGAATTTCATGTCCTCCTTGAGATCCTTTAGAACTGCATTTTGGTTCACTCCAAACAAAAGAGGAGGTGAATCTGCCTGATTAGCTCCCTGTCTTGTTTAGGAACCAAGGAACATTGGACTATAAGGAAGCCCTGGATCTGACCCAGCACTCTGCTACTGCAGCTTGTCAACATTGCATTTTCTCTTCCAAGAACTGATCCCATCCCAGGCCGAAAGTACTCAGGGGTTTTTGACCCCACTAGTCTGATCGGAAAGTTTATCAGGGTGAAGTGCTGGGTAGTTAAATGTTTCATGGACAGTTAAAATCCTTTAGCTTTATAAAGCTTGGCCCTTTTGCTTAAGTAGCCCTTCTTCCCTGTGGTTATTTGTTCCATCTCTGATGTTCTATTGGGAAACAGTTGACTCTCAGTGCTCCCACAGACGTAAATGCCAGCCTTCAGCTGCATGAGTAAGCAAATTGTTTAAGTCTTTACTTGTAAGCTGATTTCTTTCTTCCCTCCCGCCACCAGTCATTCTTCACTTCTGGAGTTTGAACTAACGGATCTCAAAGTGAACAGCACTGCACAGGGAATGGGTTAGGTGAAGTTTCCCTAATGCCTTGCACAATGACATAAAAACTTCCCTTTTCCAAATGGAAATACCATGTAGGATGAATCCAAGTAGCACGATCCATCTAAAATCAACTTGAAATCTACTTCACCAAATCACCACCTGAATGGCCTCTGCACCAAAACTGTTTCTGATCTCCATGGCCTGCTGCTGGACAGAGAAGATCCTTTCCCTTCCTGTACAAGACCCCTGTCCATTTACCCTAATAGTTACCCAGAGCTGTCCTCTTTTGGAAAGCAGTTTTTTGTCTTTATGTTATTTGAGGAAGGCAGAGTGCCTGTGCTTCAAAAGCACTTTCCTGCTGAACACCCTCCTGAGACACCATCAGTCCTGAGGGCCTGTTTTCCTCAGGGGCTCAAGCCACCTTAGTGCAGCATTTCACACCAGCTACCTTCTGACTTGGCCAGGAGGCACATAGATCTCAAAGGGACTTGGAGAAAATCACCTGCTGTTCGGCTGTGGGCTCCCCACATGCCTGTGAGGAGAGATCACCTTGGGCGACCCATCTGCTCTCATCAAACAGGGCTACAACTCCTGTTTGGGCTCTGTAGCCTGAGATGTGTACCAGGGGGAGGGGGGACAAGATTCCCTGTTTACTGTTAAATTTCAGCACAGCATTGCTGAGATACAGCATTAAGGCAGCAGTGGACCAGCATGGTAGGCGCCAGGGCCGGGCTAGAACCACCACTGCGCCACATGCGGGAGAGATCCTTGCTGGTGGTGCCGCCATCATGGCTCCCACCATACAGTAGCAGCTTTCCAGGGCATTCTGTTCACCCTCACAACAGACAAAGGAATCACAGGTTTATGTCCCATGGTGTGCGTCAGTCAGCTCATCAGTGGGTCACCCACCAGGCGCTTTGCTGAGAGAGGATGAAGGCATGAGGGCATGGGCTCAGGAGGGGGAGCAGGTAGAGAATGGCTGCTGCTCCTCAACACTGTCCTCCTGTTACCGCTGCCCTTCTCCCCACAAAGGCTCCTTTGTAAGCACAGCAAAGGCCCAGAGCAGAAAAGCGGGAAGGGTTTTCCCTCCCTCCTGCTTTTGGAGGTATAACCTACCTCGGCTGTTACGAGATCTCTTTTCTGTCGAGTTGCATTAAAGTCATTTCTGGAAGAAAACAAAAAGGATGTTGTATAATCAAAGGTCCCTGGAGCTACCTGAATAAGCAGCTCCCCAGAGAGAAATGCTTCTCTCTGATTACCATTGGTTTATCAAAGCAGTCTTTCTTGGGTTAACATTTAAAAAGGTGGGGTTTTTCTTTCTCTTTCTTCTTTGTGTGGTCTCATTTTACAGAATTGGGCAACACTCCGCAATCTGCTTGCACAGGGAGGTACCTGGAGCTTGTGGGGGAGACGTAAATAGGCGAAATAGGCTTACATGACAGGATACAAAGTCATAAAGCAGCTTCATATTTACTTGACGCTGCATATGAGTGGCTGTGAGCTTCCTCAAGTATTATTTGAATATATCATGATGGTACTTGCAATAGCAAGAGATAACTCTCCAGCTTTTATTGCCTTAATTTCTGATTAAGATTAGAAACAAGGACATCAAACTACTCAGTTTTATCACAACAGTCCAAGATGGCATATTGTCTGACATGCATTCACTAGATGTGTTAGATGTCATTAAACATCTGAAGCTATGTTTGACTGGGTGCTTCCATTGAAATTGATGGCATAGTTCCCATTTAATTCAATGGGATCAGGAACATTTCCTAGTTTGGGTTTTGTTTGGATTTTAGCTTCTACATGAAAATTTGTATTGAAAATGTTTATCTTAAGGCTGTATAGCACTTACTTTTCTGTGCTTCAAATAGCAGCTAGGATTTTAGCATGCAATTAAAACTGCTGAAGGATACTCATTTAATGTATTTTTCCAGTCATGAAATCATGATCTCATGCTGGTTTCATTCCATTATTCCTCTAAGCTTTCTCAACAGCATAAAAGTATCACTTTTCATAAGGACCTCCATTTTCAAACAATTTTCAAAGGACCCATGCCCTTCACATAAAGCCTTTGAAAAGAGTTGTAAACATTCTGAAGGCATGTGTTACATCCAACGTACATGTACATGACATTTTACATGTCAAACTTAAGGCTGTATTTTACTTTCTAATTTGCACTGTGTCACACTTTTTCATTCTTGTTCTGTTTGTAGGACTTAACAAGTAAGGAAAAAACTTACCTTGAATTTCTTCTCAAAAGAGAAAGCTTGCAATAAGATCCTGTAGATTAAAAAGTCACCAAGTTAAATGTTTTTTCTACAATTTGTCAAGTTTAAAACAACTCTATTGAATTTTGTTCTTTAATGATCCTAAGTTTTCCAGAACACCTTAACACAAACTTTTTCTGTTTCCAAAGGATGTAGCACTACATGCTTTTCTTCTGGAGAATTTGACTCTCAAGAACTGACCATCAAGTTTCCATCATCTCAGTTCTGGTACGTGCTACCAAGAAAAAAAAAGCAAAAATCTCATAGTTCTTCAGAGGCTCAGAACAAAACTGATAAAATACAAGAGGTACTCAGAGCTTTCCAGAATCAAACGTCTAGGGTGGATACCTATAATTGTTTTCTCAATGTTACTTGTAAGACTCAACTAAAAATCACTTAAAATGCTCTGGAGTTCAGGCTTTTTAAAACAAACAAACAATATAAAACCTCCTGTTTTTTTTTCTCATAGTGCCTTAGAAATCTCAATAATTACTGCAGGAAAACTATCTACAAGATTCGTTTGTTTAGAAAATAAGATCATTTCTATAACTAGAAGAGTGATTATTCACACTAGCATTCTAAATATGTTTAAACAAACAGCAGAGGCAGTCTGCTCAAAATCCTCCCACAGCTTCTCTGACTTTCACACAAGCCCTCTGTCACTTGTTTTCATTAAGCCCCACGGAGGTCACTTGGCTTGTGTGATTTCAGGTAAGGTATTGTCACCTCTGATTCACAGGCCACTCCACACACTTCCTACTACATAGCAACAGGGTGCCAGTTACTGCCTGCTGAGTGACACTAGTCTTCAGAGAGGCAGCAACATCAAAGCACTCTGCAGGAGGGTGAAATGAGTCTGTCTCAGCTTTAGAGCTTCCTGCAGTTCACATTAGGTGAAAGTCAGTTACTCTGTATGCCATGTGAACTGATTTTCCATTCTTGGGTAAACCAAATATTTTGGTGGCATATCCATTTTGTTGGGACATAAATTCCCACGACAGTGACAGAGAAAAAGTTACTATCACCCTGCTACAAAGATGACAGAAAAAGTCAAGTAGTGATCACACTTACTATACAATCGTAAATAAAATGCATGAGGTTGTAATTTTGATTCCAAAATGTTTATAAACATGCTAGAAAAGTGGGTGATTCATGCAATTTGGTGGTTCACATTTATCAGTTTTTCAAAATAGCCACTTAGTGGAAATTAATTCACTTGTTTCTTCTTACTGTAGTGAGTGCCACCAAAGATCGCCATGTACCAGATGTGTGCAGAGAACCCATCTATCAAGACACCATTACTTTTTATCATACAAATAATTAGTGACTGAAGGTAGTTGATGCCTTAGTAGATGCCTCTGGTTAAGTTAAAAGAGCAGTGCAACACTTATGAACTACTCAATCTAACTCATTCCCTATTTGTCCAGTCTTGCCCAAACAGCAGACAAGTTTTCCAGAGTGAGGTTCAAAAAATAAGATTTCACCAGTATTAAATCTGAGTTAAAATGGCCCTGCACTCTCCCCTGTTCATTACCACATGCTGAGCTTTCTAGGTCAGATCATTTCAGTCAGCAGCCCAACCACACTCTCACCAGTGCACTGGAGCAGGCAGTACAGCAAAAGATACAGGTACCCAAGAACAGCCTTGCTGCTGAACTGTGCAGAGGACTACCCATTTGTAGTTTGGGGCTTCCTAAATTAGTGCCTTGAATAATTCAATCAGCCTCAGGTGACAAAATGGCTAGAATCCAATCCAACCAACTTGGGTAACTAATCACATCTTACATTTTAGATGCCTTTTGAAGCAGTCCTTCTATAACAAATGCCATTTATTTCTGGGAAAGCTAGGTGCCTTTGAGATCCTCCTGAAGGACAGCCTAAATTAGGCAGGATCTCCCTCTGGACTTGCTTTTCTGGGCAGTTCTCCTATTGAACGTGGAGGGAATTTAGGCACTTAAGAGAACTAGTTCATTATGTGCTCAAAACATAGGTGCTAATTAGCTGCCTGTGCCTGACTGGAACCCCCCCAGTTTAGATACCAAAAAAATTATCTTAAAGGCTAGCATTATGTTATGCCCTACTGACAAAGAAAAAACAAAAGAGCATGTATTGTACACTACAAACATATCAAGACCAGGAATGCAGTAAGAATGTATCAAATAGGATGCCAGGGCCATACCTTCACCAACACCCTCAGTGCAATCCAGCACTCTAGGAAGAAAAACCAGACAAAGTACTTGTAGCCACAAGCAGAGCAGCTTGGCAGATGAATGTTGTCAGCTGCAGGTGAGATGAGGTAAAACGCTGGTCCTCTCAGCGGCTCCCCTGAGCACCAGCTGTGCTCCAGCCCTTAAGGCCAAACTAAGGTGCTTTGTGGGAACTTTCCACAACAGAGCCCTGTCAACTGCCCATCCATCCCTTTTTTCTTTTAATTTATTTTAAATCAGGCTACTCCTGAGGTATTTCATAGCTCTCTTAATACAACAGAAGGAACAGACTAAGAGCAAAGCAAAACCAAAGCCACAGTACTTGCTATATACATAACCTCACACTGTCTCTAGCATAGAAAAACATGCCGCCTCTGCAAGAAGCGCCTGTATTAAAACCATAAGACAAAGATCCTGAAGATGACCAGGAAACAAGTTCTTAGAGGATAGCAGAGCTGCCACCATGGCAGTAGCTGGGTGCCTACTGTGTCCCATGTGGACTCCCTAGGGAAGTTCCAGGCCTGAGCAGAGGCAGGGACCTTCTGGGAGGACAATGGGTCTAAATAAGGCCTGGGAGGCTTTAGAAGTGACTGCAGGATAAAGGAAGAGGCCCTATGTGGGTGATGAGAAAGCCTAAGGCCAGACTAGATATTACCTAGAAGAAAGGAATCCCTCTCACGGCCACTGGTCCCTCTCAGGGAGCCAGTGCTGCACCTCTTCCACAGCACACCCATTTCTAAGCCCACCTAGGGCTTAAACATGATTAACCCAAAACCAGCACCATTCACTGGGCTTCCACTTACCTTTCAAGCCTGAAGATCACCCAAAGAAGGAGTTGCCATGAGCTGCTACTTTCTCCTCATCTCAGATCTACATGGAGACCACTAGGCAAATCAGAGCACTGGGGAAAGGAGAACTCAACAACAAAGCCAGCTGCAGGCAATAAACTACATCAGCTGAATAAATGCAGGCAGCTGGGGATACAGCATGTGGCAAGGCACGGAAAATAAAGAGCAGGCGATTGCCAGGACTGCCCAGCATGTGCTGAGGGAGATTTGGCAGACATGTCTCTGGTATGGCAGCTGTCACTGCCTGACCCAGCCTCCATGCCTTGTCTCAGATCTCTGCTAAGTGATTCCTGCTTTGGGTATATTAAAGATGTGTGACTGGTAGCAGCCACCAGATGACACTTCTGATTCTCCCAAAGCAGCAAAACCCTCACATATATGCTTTTTGGAACAGAAAGTTCCAGCCACAGTACTGGGGTGAGAAAAAGTACCTTCTTCTGTTGTTCTGCTGTCCAACAGCAGGAGTCAGTCACAAAGAATTCCTTTGGAGTGTTTTATACAGTTGAGTCTATTCGGATGTATTGGTAGTATGGAGCATCACTATAGACAGCGAGTGTGTGGGCTTTTTCTTTAATTAAGATGAATTTTATAAAAATATAAGTTCTTAGAGGCATTATGAGAGCTTATTGCACTCACAGGCTAAATCAGTACTCAGAAATCAAGTTTCACAGGCTGAGCCTATACCATTTGGCATGTGTACAAATATTGCACACATAAATACTGGCTCCTGCTGCTTCCTCTAATGCTGGTTAGTGTTGTGTGGCTTTCTTAATTTCACTTTGCTTCTCTTGTCTGCAGTATAGAGATAATAATTCTCAGCTCTGCAGTGGTGCCAGGCTTGATTAATGAATATTTTAAAGCATTCTGTGATTTTCACCCTAAAAGGTGCTTGAGAACCATAAATTATTACTTTACTGTAGATAATAGTTTTCATCTCATGAATGTTTTATAGCACTACTCCAAATTCATGCCTGATATAACTCTAATAACTTGAGCAGAGTTAAACTAGACATAAATTTGGTACAATATATGAGGCAACAAAATGAAATCCCAAGTGTGAGGCAGAGGGCTCACGAAGTAGTCCTCATACACAGTAATGTCAGAAACTCACCCCACTGCCTGCTTAACTACAGGAAAATGATCAGCTCACGGCATTCTTTAACCTGTTAAGGTTTGATTCATCATTAAATATATGCTTCAGGCCAAAATCATAATTTTCTAATACATTCTACTGCTAAACATATGTAGTTTGTATTTACTGAGCATTAGTAGACTTGATCATGAATGTGAAAGCAGATTATTTTTTCCCTCGCCATTCCTGCAACTTCCAGTTCTTAGTTGTAGAAACATAGGACACAAAACTAGCAGGGATCCACTAGGCCACAGTCCAGTTCTCAAAAGCAACCACATGGCCAGTTTAGATCTCTGTTGTTGTGCCAACCTTTCCCTACAGGTGAAATAACTTTCCTCCTCCAATGTCATCTAACTACCCTGCTTTTATATACACATGAAGAGTAAAATGTAAAAAGTGTTATTTCTCTGGCCGTGTGGCACAGGTCTGCTGGATTGGGTGTATAAATTCACAAAGCAAATGCAGCAGAAAGAACACACCACTTAGTAAAAATAATCTCTTGGTGTTTTCTGATAAAATGGATGAAATGCATATTACCACCAATCTTCTTTCTGTTTGCTGACAGAATTTTATCAAGGGACTTTAAAGAATACACTGCTGGTATCAAACTAATGAAGGCCTGTTATTGAGCATGTTTTCTTTCTGTAAACAACATAATAAAGAAATTTCTAGGGATATGATAACCAGCTTTGAAAAGAAAAAAATATTTGCTAGACATCTGCTACTTCATTCTTCAGCTGAACCTTGGAGAAATTCAGATCTTTGTTGATTGTAGTCTCCTTCCCCTCTGCAACTCTGATTCTTAGCATTATTGCCTTTCCATTTGGTCTTCAGATTTTCTATTCTTCACTGTCTCCAGTGAACGATCTTGGCTGTCATGGTTCTTATAGTACTTCTTTATTCCTCCTTTCTCGATTCTTTCCTATTAAAGAAAATTTCTACAGAATGTAATAGAAAACTTGATAAGCTTTCAAATCTTATGTGACAATGTACCCTACTCTATTTAGGGAGGGTTTCTTACAGAAACAGAGTATTTCCTATGAAGTTTTTACATTTAGAATGATTCCCATAGAACTTCTTTCTTCCCTCCTGTCCCCCTTCCAAACAGGACTTTTCTTTACACTGTATTGTATCACAGAATAGATTGTTGAAGATCCATCTGATCCAGAGGCTTTGACAATCTTTCTACTGGATGCTATGTTCACCTGAACATGCAACTAGTTGCAAAAGTGCCACTTTAGCTATTATTAATGCTAGTTCCTAGAATGAGATGAGTAAATGCAAAACAAAAAATTGTATTCAAGTATTTTTTTGCTGATAGCTGGATTTGATCATAAAGAAACTTTTGAAGTATTAAAATTAACTTGGGTAAGAATTAACTAGGCATCTACCTTCATTTTTTCACCAATAGAAATGAAAAAGAACTGTCACCAAATCATAAATAGAAAATAAGGTCCTCTTAAGTATTAGGTAAAGCTTAGACCTGGAGATAAAGTGGATACTGTGGAGCCACCTTTAATGGAAATCATAGGTGTGCAGCTGACATAAATGCAACTTCCAATCAAGTATTGAGATTTACTTAATTAAGCAAGTAACTTCTTAATGTTGAATAAGCAACCTGGACAATCAGTTCAGAGAGCTGGAAAACCACATCATTAAGTCACCTGTAAGATGCATCTGCAGTCTGAGTTTAGCAAATTAATTAGTGCGCATATTATACAGTCACTCAGCATTAGGTACCAGCCTAAACATTTGATTCATCAAAATAATGGACTTTTTATTTCAATAGCTCTGGTACATAAATCAGGTACTAAACAACAGTGAATCTAAGCATCTAAACTGTTTGGCTGTAATAACTTTAGAGGTAATCCTACTACTGGAGTAGCTAAATGCCAGTAATTAACATATATAAAATGAGGATAAGTAAATACCCTTTTGGAAGTTTCACTCTGTCTCTGCATCCTAAATTTAAAATTTCAAATACATCTGAGAGAACATTTTGAAAATTCAACAGTGGGAAAAGAGAACAGAATGAAGAGAAGTAGAGCAGAGAGGACAAAAGTAATGCTGACAGAGCTCCAGATGAAAGCAACAGACAGAAGGAAAACATGACTTCACATTATTAAAGATAAACACAGGCCACACCATCAGAAACGCACACACCTTAGTTTATGTCTTAATCCTCCAATCAGAGCTAGATTGCAGACAAGAGACTTCTATTTCTGAGAAAGTTTTTCTGGTTTGTCTTTTTAATCCCCAATACATGAAATAGCCTGTAATACAGAGATTTCTTTTAGGTAGCAGAAAACTAATGCATTTGCACAAATAAAAACTGTATTATGAGTCTGCATCTAACCTACCATTCTGGTTAGAGTTTATTTGCCAGATTTTGGTGACATTCATACAGTCAAACCTCATACAGGAGTTTCATACATTCACCAAGCTCCATCCAGTCATTCATATGTCTTTGTAATGCAAAGAAGTGTTTTGTGTCTCAGCAGGTTATTGTTTAATGGGCTAATGAATATTTGTTAATGAAATGGTATTGTTGAAGTTTTATGGGGAGGGATGTTACCTGTAAAAAGAAACCACTTCCAAATATTAAAAAAGCTCTGCTTAGTCTCATGGTGGAGAAGACTAACTTCCCCCATTGATTTGAAGGGTGTTACACCAGGCCTCATATAATTTAGCCCTATAAGCAATAGTATGCAATAATTACTATCAGAAAATCACCTTGCTGCTTTATTTTTGTGCAATTTGGAAAACTGGAATATAATTTTCACCCAAAAGAGTGACTACACTTTGTTATTTTAAGCCCAGAGCTATATGTATACCTTCTAATTGCAGTATCTTACCCTCTCACAATCAAAAATAAAGCACATGGTGTTGTGAGAATATGTTCTATTTCTTTAAATTCTGCATGCCAACACCACACTGTTACCCTGGGGCTTTTTGTTGGTAGTTGGTGAATGAGCAACAAGAAAGCAGACCTCTTCTGAGCCCCTCCATTGACGACTTTCTCTGTGAAACTAAACCAGAAGCTGTTGCAAGACCTGTAACATCAAATACTGCAGGTAACCAAAATTCTTTACTATCACTCACTAGAGAGAAATAATGTTAATTTTATCTTAATTGTGGCACATTTTTGTCAAGTGATTTCTTGATTTGTTACTATTTGCACAAAATAACAAGCTGGTATTAAATTTTAATTGCTTCATCTATTAGTAGAAAAAACTTTGTTACATTTGAGGGCAAATCTGATGTGATCCAAATCACATATATTCTAGCAGATCTCCGATGTTGAAGTAAAGCGAACTTGTTTAAGTTCAAGAGGAAGTACATACCAGTTTGACCAATTCTCAATCTGGTTTTGAAGAATTTTAACCTATGGGAAGCCACATTTATCTGGCTTTATCCAAACACATTACTTCTTCTAGAAAGACTTTCTGTAATAAAACTTGGATGGGATGTCAGAGAGAAGGGAAGAGATATCAAACCAGTTTATCCAGGCTTGAGTTTGGGCACTTTATTAATGACAGGATCTAATTCATTTATCTCCTTTGTGTTGCAATGAGATAATAAGATAGTGAGATACAGTGATAATAAGATGTGAGCACTTAATAAAAAGTAAGAGTGATTCCTGAAAGCTTTTTGAATGATACTGAATTATATTTGAAGTATATTGTCCTTTTAATTGTCTTTGATTTCCTTTGCACAAAGGAAAATCCTGTACTGAATAGGACAAAGTCGTTGAGCAGATCAACTAAGATCCAATAAAATCAGCATAGCACTACTATGTTCTATTGCTGTCTCATTAAGTGATTTGGCTGGTTAGGAGCCATTTAATTAAAATCTATATACATGCAAATTATTAAATGAGTAACTGACAACTGGGTGATTATCTTCACATCTAATTAATAAATGTCTAAAGCAATAAGCAAGTTCTAATAGCAAAATCCAGAATACTCAATTAAATAACAACAGTAAGTAATATCTTTTCCTTTTACATATAGCTAAATATATTACAAGGATCAATAAAAGTATTTCAGGTTGTTTAAGAGTGGTGCTTGTAAAAACTATAGATACTATACCTTGAATATTTATCAGACTGGGGGGGGATAATTGCAATTATTTAATAGCAAAATAAGAAATTCTTATTCTATGAAGATTGATGAAATTCACTGGTTTTCCAAGAACACAGATAAAGCACAGCAAGAGGTAATACAAACTGATCAAAACATGCCCTATAAAACAATGATAAAGAGGGAGGATTTTTATCTTTTATGTGCAAAAGAATTTTAAATGTTACTCTTTAAGCAACTTTCAAATGAAGAACTGAGACTGAATATGCCTTTCCTGCTGACACAGTACTTAATAGAAATAGCAGTAGAATTTATAACTATAGTCTATATTTATTCCCCAAAAGACAAACAGCAACAACAGTAGAAACCATTACTAAAAGTACCGTTACTCCTTTATGACCCAAGAAATCCACCCTAGAAACTGTCTACTCTAGTTTTTCCCATAATGGTACGCAGCACAACAGTAGTGCCTTATGCAGCTGTTACCAATACTTGATAAATCACAGGATTAAACCAAATCTTACCTAAAAGTTCAGTTGTACAGGGAACTCTCACAACATCAGACCTAAGATGTCTTTAAGATTTTCAGAGGAAAAGCCTTTTATGCAAACTAAGCTTTTTAAAATGCATCCTGTTAAGCACCTGAAATCCCTAATAATCAATTTGAATATAGTGGTCATCAGCCAGGAAATATACATTTGCTCTAGTCGAAGTGCAAACACATTCGTATTTTTTTCCAATTAAACCAAACTTTTTTAAGTGAGCTGTTCAAATTAAAACAACATTGAATTCTAACATTTTGTCTCCAAGTATTATCAACAGGTCTGGATCTCTTGGATCTTAGTGAACCTGTCTTACAAAGCCAAAACAAAGCAAAGAAATCAGAGAATCCATCAAGAAGTGAAGGCTTAAAAGCTTCAATCCACAGAAAGAAGACAGACAATTCTGACCTTATAAGCGTGGACACTGAGCAGAAAGCCCAGACTGTCAGAGTTTCAGACAAGTCTTCACTAGATTTAGGTAAGAGTGTAGCTATTTTATCAGTGCTAGATAGCCTTGGTTAGCACAAGTTTTTCCCTGCTACTATCACAAGATAATGAGCAGGACCAGAATTTTTGTTGCACTGGAGAGGGTAGCCTTTGTTCCACATTATAAACTATTTGAAACATGTTAAACTTGAAACCTGTTTTGCCTTTGCCATTTTAACCTATGTTAATGTGCAGATTTCTTACAAAAAATAATTTAGTCAGGGTAAAATGGTAGAAAAACCTATCAGGAATTGATAAGAAATAGGTAAAGGACACAAATCATCCAACCCATTAATGTCCTTTTCAGAACCGCAGAGGTCAGAAATACACATTAAATTTGAAAATACTACTTTAGGTATGCATACAAGGGGAAAAAAAGAAAAATCCCTTCTTGATAGAGAGCTATGTTTATACAGGCTAAAAAAAAAAAAAATAATAATCCCAAACACAACTTAATACCCTGCCAAGCATGATCTATAGATAAGATTTGGAAAAGATGAATTTAATTTAGTTCCATCCAAACAAAATTACTTGCACCACAGCTGAGAAATTTGCAAGGTAAATGTAATTTATACCGAGGTAGCAGATTTCCATTCATCAGCACAGAAATTCTTTTAGATAACTTTATCTTCAAACAGGAGGTGAACATCTGATTTTTGCAAAGCAAGTCCGACATATGACTGAGTAATATCAGTTGCCTACACAGTCGTTTTTAAATGGTAGTCACTAAAAAGTTTTATTTTACAATTTGACTATAACTAGGAAATTAAAAATAACCAAAACTATCAAATAATATAATTTTATCAAC
>JAOEHX010062876.1:0-10359 GCA_025448015.1 Bolborhynchus lineola | reverse complement strand
GAAGCTCTTCCCTGTGAGGGTGCTGAGGCGCTGGCACAGGGTGCCCAGAGAAGCTGTGGCTGCCCCATCCCTGCCAGGTGATGTCAATCTGGCACTGGATGAGCTTTAAGGTCCCTTCCATCCCAAACCAGCGTGTGACTCTATGAGTATTGCCCCTGTTTGCAAGCACAGGAGTGGTGGCCAGGAGAAGAGCCTGGTCCTCGCTGGGCACAGCTCCTCAGGCCGGGCACCGCTGCCAGCATCCGTGCCCATAAATGAGGGGTTTCCATGGCAACCTTATTTGAGCAGTGCTAGTGACACAAGATGTAGATTTTAAAATGAAATATTCAGACCACAGTCCTGGGAGCATAAATAAACTCCTGCACACGGCCAATTTAACAGCATTTTAAAGCAGTTCAGAAGCTCCCCCGAGCCACAGGAGCCTCTGTGGCATTAGGAGATGCACGGAAGGGGAGGCAAAGCCCCTGAACCCCATCCTACCCTGGGAGTCCCAGCACCCAGCTGGGTCCCCAGCCTCAGCACAGGGCAGGGTGGAACCATAGGAGAGGTTCCAATTGCAACCATGCTGAAGATGCAGTGCATCAAGGGATGTCCAGGTACCAGGAACAGGAGGCAGGGAGGTCCTGCAAGCTCCATGACCTCTGCTGCACTTTCCTCCTGAGCAAAGCCTGAGCATCTCCCTTCTTCTGAATTACCTGCCTATTCATCACATTTTGGTCCAGCTGAGGTGAGGACAGGCTGCCCAGCTCCATCCACTGCAGCACCCTACATATCCCAATGTGTATTAAGATCTACCTGCTTTGCACAAGCTCTGGAATTACTGCAGGACACTTACTACCCTTGAAGATGAAATATCCACATCTTTCCAGTGAGCAGGGCCAAGCACTGGAATCTCAGGGCTCCCTTCACCCCCAGGCTGTCATCCCCTGGGGACCAGCACTGCTCTTGCAGCCTTTGCACCAAACCGTAGAATTATCTCCTATTCTCTGCAACTACAATAAGAATATTTGTACAAACCCCTCCACAAGCCTTCCTGCTCCAGTGCTGGTGGCACAAAGCAGGAGAGCAGCTCAGAAACACGCAATGCAATGGGCAGATACTGCTCCGGCTGCGCTTATCTGAGCTCCCACGTGGGTGACTCACTGATGACCAGACTGCTGCTATTCTGTGTGCCCATTGGCTGAGCTGTGAAGAAAACTGCTTGAGGAAAACTTTCTTTTACCATTGGAAAAGCTTAATTTGCTGAGATTGTATCCACAGGGAAGAGCAGGTTTCCAACTCCCTGTTTGCAGCCAGGCAGCCGTTGAGGCTGCACCGGTCTGTTTTGACATTTGGAAATGGAAAGCTGTTTTGATTCAGGTTTTGCTGCACTTCGAGATTTAAGGCAGAAATTATTCAAAACCTGAAACCAACCCAAAGCATTTCCAATCCATCACATGTGTGTTTTGACGCACCCAACCTGCTTCTTTGCCCACCCTTGTTTTAACCCAAACTCTCTGTATTTTCCTCCCTGATGGTGCAATCTGCATGGTTTGTGATGGAGATCCACATGGGACAGAGCTCCTGGGAGAGCTGCTGCCCCTTCCCACCCTGCAGCCCTGCACCAACACAGGAGTGCATCAGAAACCAGCCTCAAACCCCCTCTTTCATCTGAGATCAGGATCAAACTCACAGAAGGAAGCCTTGCATTTAATATTAGCAGGTTGCATCTCCCTGAGCTGCCACGGTGAGCAGAGGGTGGATGGAGGGCAGGAGCATTGTGTGCCCCTACCTGCAGCTCTCCTGACCAGGCACTGCTGCTGAGGGGCACCAGTCTCTCTCATTGTGGTAAACGGCACCAGTGGCCAACCCTCCTCCATCACCCTGGTGGGAGCTGATAGTTCTGAGGTTCCACCTTCATCCATCACAGCCTGGAGATCATCACCCTGCCTGTGCCACAGGCTTCCAGGAGATAAGGGAAGAAGCCTCTACCTTTGGGAAGACAGAACTGGCCTAATTGAAGTGACTGCAGGATCCCAATGGCCTGGCTGCAGAAGAGGCTGCTGGGCTCCATCATTAGCAGCAAAATTGGTGCAGCTGCAGCAATGGCTTTGGTGGGTGGCTGCAATGTGCAGAGCCCTAGTGCAGGGAGGAGACAAGACCAGCTCCTTTGGGTTCATGCAGCTCCATCCCATTGCCAGAACTGTCCAGACTCAGCCTTTCACTCACCCAAGCCCAGGAATGGATGGAGCCTCTGCTCCAAGCACATCTCTCACAGCACCAGCAGCACACAGAGACAGTTGTGCTTATTATGGCCATTGATTGCCCCATTTCACCTGCCAATAGGGATGGCACAAGGCAGAGATGGACCATCTGTTGGGGTTCATTGCTCTGCTCAGGCCCCTCTCCTCACTCCCTCCTGTGCCATCCATCTCACCCTTCCCAGGGCCTCGCTAATGCAGGGAATGCAGTAAAAAATGGAGCTATAGCCTGCAAATGAATCAAGGTAGCACCCTTCCAAGGGAAATCCTGCTGCCTGTCCCCAGCTGGATTGCAGGGGTGTCTCTGCCTGCAGAAAGCACCCCTGAGCGGGGGTGTCCATACCAAGGCACCCACCATGGGCCATTCCCAGACACCCACCCATACACCCCCTCCTGACCTCACAGCTGGAAAAGGGCTTGCGGTCCTCAGGGCCATCACTGGGTCCAGGCACTGCAGCGCATCCCTGCTGCCAGTACATCCCAATGGCAGTGCCCAGGCAGGCACAGGGTCTAGCACATAGCACAGATCCTCAGCAGCTTCCCCTGACTTTGGGAAAGTCTCCCAGCTCCTGCAGGGCAGACTAAGCTGCAACCTTGTCCATAGGAAACCCTACACACAAGCCAAGCTTGGCTGCATGGGCCTAGCTTTATTGCAGAGTGGGGCCAGCTGCTCCCATAGCCCCTTAAAGGGGACTTGTTCCTTATAGCAAGGGTTTTGGGGTGCAGAGGCTGTGGTGCTAGGGGGGTCGGGATCAGTCCCAGCTCACAGTGAGGGTTCAGGCGATATGTCTGTGGCAGAAGCAGCTCTGGGCAGGATTAACCAGTCCCAGCACAGCTTCAATCCACCTAAGCCCATCACACAGCAGAGCACAGGGGCTGAACACCCCCATTAATAGCATCTCTATAAGCTTCTCAGGGTTTCTGCTATAATCAGATCACTGAAACCTTCCGGACAGTAACTACTGAGCTCAAGCAACAGAGCCGCCGTCCTCGGGCAGCTGGGAGTGTGCGTGGCAGTGATAGCATCACTGTTTGTAATGGGAACCCAGAGATACAGCTACTCACAGTTTAGCTCTTTCAGGAGCACAGCAGCAAAATGAGCACGTTATGATTATTTCATCATCCTTTTATCAAGCATTTGCAGTTCCATAATTCCTCTAAGCCCCTCTGGCTGTGATACTGGCAGCAATCAGA
This sequence comes from Bolborhynchus lineola, assembly GCA_025448015.1. NCBI lineage: Eukaryota > Metazoa > Chordata > Aves > Psittaciformes > Psittacidae > Bolborhynchus > Bolborhynchus lineola. Next base: position 6,925 of record JAOEHX010062876.1, on the reverse strand, counting down.
TTTGCCTGTCTCTCTCCAGCCTTGACACCTCTGGAGCAGCACAAGTTGCTGGGATGAAGTCCTGTCTCCCCAGATAGGAAGGGGGTGTCCAGGGACCATTTCTCATAGGGATGGAGATTTGGGCATTGGGAATTCATTGGCAGGTGGATCCCTGCACCACAGGACCCAGGGCTGATCCTCTCATGGAAGCGATGTGGCTGCGCAGCATGGTCCAGGGGAGGGATGGGGGACTTGGTGTGCTCCGGGACTGTTCATGGCAAATTCCAGGTCACAGCCTAAAATCTGTCTCTGTGTGCTCACAGATCACGGGAAATAAATAGATTTGGTGATCAGAATTTACTCAGATTTAATTCTGAATAGCAGGGAAACAAAATTGTGCCAAAGAGCAAGAGAAAACTGTCCTAGATGGCAGAAAAAAGGCTGTTTGCACCTGAAAAGGTATTGGCAGAAGAATAAGTTGTTTTTTGTGAGGGCAGGAGGATTGCACGGGCTGGTGAGCTGGTTACCTTTTCATCCCAATCACGATTTCCAAAGTGTCGTTTGTATTCATATCTGGATATTTAAGGATGCTTTTGGTGCCAGCGGCCCTCCATGAGCAGCTGAGGGTGCTGCAAGGTGGCTGGTGCCCTGGTCAGTGCTGCAGCTGCCCCGCCGTCCCTCCAGCCCCTGCCATCACCCTGTCCCTGCGGATCGGGGCTGTGTTCCCGCTGGGAGCCTGGGAACAGCCGCTCGCTCCCACCCGCGCCCTGCAGAGGCGCAAGCGCTTCCGACGGCGCTAAGTATAAAGCGTGGGGGAGTGAGAGCTGGTTGGATATGTCCTCCGCGAGCTGAGCTTCCTTCCGCGCTGTTTACACACCGGTATCCAGGCAGATCCCAGAATAGACCTGAAGAGGAGCTGTCATTTCATATTAAGGTCACTTGTGCTGCACACTATCCTGGACGTTTCTGTCCCATCCTGCAAGAGCAGTCGCTCGTGCTAATGCTGGGATGCAGAGCTCAGTGCCCAGTGCTGTGCTCAGGAGCTGTGGAGGCTTTCATGGGTTTAGAGAAGCCTTTCCAGCCCCAAACCGCCTGCAGAGTGCTCCTGATCATGATACGAGATAACCCTCCTGTGCATCCTGGTAGTATTCACTTCCTCCAGAGCTGGTTTAGCAGATCAGAGCAAGGTCAAACATGATCCATAGTCCTTGGAGGTGCTGTTCGCATTCATATCGGTATGGAAAGCATCTTACCAAATACCACCCTTATCCTAATACCATTATGGTACCTTCTTTAAGGATGAGGAAACTTGATTCTCCTTCTCCTGCTCTTTGCTTTCCTAAGGCCCTGCTCATCCTGGGGATGCCATGGGCAGGAGAAACCACCTCTGCAGTCACTGACAGCCCCATCATGGGCTCTGCATGCCCCTGGAGGGGCCCATGAGGCAGCACAGAGGCACCCGGCTTGGCGCCAGGGATGGCAGCACCCGGATGCAGGAGCAGGGCTGGCAGCGCCTGCCGTGGGGACACACTGGAGCACAGCCCTGGCTCGGGGGTGGCGATGCAATCTGGAGTGTGGATCATTGATCATTCCTCTTTCTGGTAACGTGGAATATGCCCTTATTAATCCCCGATGCCAGGCCGCCCCCCCCCCCCGCCTCTACCGCCCCGCTCCAGCCTGGCTACGCTGTTCTAAGCTTCCCTGAAATACACATTTGCCCTTTACAAACTAAAACATGTTAAGCATCTCATTAGAGAGTCGCTATACAGAGTGTTTTATTTCATGCTTTGTTAAGGACAGAATCATTTAAATGCATCCTGGCAAAGGATCTAATAAGAAATTAGTCAACTTTCTGAAAGCATAAAATATGGTTTAACGGCGACATCCATTAAGAATTAGAGTCCACATGAGAAATAACCTGGGGATGCTGTTCCCTGTTCCTGGTAACACACAGGCCTTAGGGATTCTGGTGCCTGCCTGTCCCACTGTGAGCCTGTGCCCCACCGTGAGCCTGTGCCCCACCGTGTCCCACCCTTCCCTCACCTCCCAGGACTGTGCCACCTCCTCCTTTTCTGACAGCCCCATCTTCTCCCATATGGAGAAACCATTTTGCTTCAGAGCACCAAAACGAGTGGTTCGGAGCAGACCAGCTGCAGTGGCAGAGCCCATTCCAGGCTCAGGCTGGGAAAGGAAGCCTAAAGCACAAAAGAGCCCTGCTCTCAGGGATGGAGAGCTGATGCCAACACTGCCCTGGGGACTGATTCCCCCATCATCCCTGAGCAGGATGCCCATGGAGGCCAGGCTTAGCCCAGAAGCAGCATGAAGAGGGAGGAAACCACACTCAGACATGAGTGGAAGGTGCAGGAGCTGCTAGGCTGCCCCACCAGCAGCCTCTGTGGGGACACAGAGGCACCAACCTCCCCAGGGAGCCAGGGGAGATTATTCAGAGCCAGCACAAGTCAGTGGCTGCAGATGATGTGTGTGAAACACCTCCTAATGTGCTGAGGGAATCAGTTAATGAATTTACAGAACCAAGGCAAATTAAAGAATTAATGTCTTAAGTCATGGGGAACATGCTGGGAGACATCCGGAAGCGCTCGGTATCCGGGATGGGATCTCCTGTGGGTCTGTGACTGGCAGCAGAACACGGTGTCTTGGGGCAGAACAGCCCTGTTGTCCCAACAGCAGCATGTGCAAGAGCTCCCCGGGACAACTGCAGCAAGAATAACTGCTTGGCTACAAAGGACAGGGACCCCTGGAACATTCAAGGGCCACCATGGGTTCTTCTTCTCCCTGGTACATGTGGAGGTGACAGTGCAGGGGTCCCTGGGTGAGCACCGTCATCTTATGGTACTTGAGCCTGGGTCCTGTGATGCACCTGGCGCAGCACATCCAGATGATGCAGAGCTGAGTGTTGTGCATGCAAACCAGGTCCAGTGAGAGAGCAGCTCTGCAAGAAGCAGCACCCCAAGGTTGCAGGATCAGCACTTAGGCAGAGCTAAGGCAGCAGAAGTTGAAAGGCATGAAAATCACAGGGTGGTGTGAATGGTGGTGGGGCAGCGGGGAGCTGTACTCACAGCAGCGTCCCCATGTTTCAGGTTTTCCATCCAGAAGCTCTGTTCTCCCCTTCCATTCTGCTCCCGAATCTGAAATGCAAATCAAGTTAAATTTCACTCGAGTGTTGTGCGCTTGTTTACAGTGTCTGTGACTCAAGGCCAGGTTGGATGGGGCTTGGAGCAAGCTGCTGCAGTGGAAGGTGTCCCTGCCCATGGCAGGGGTCAGAGCTGGATGAGCTTTAAGGTCCCTTCAACACAAACCACTGTGGGATTGTATTAGTCTATGATTCTGTGATACCCCCCATGCCCATCCAGGCTCCCACCCTCACCAAGGGCATAGATCTGCACCCCGGGGGCTCCAAGCCCTCGCCGTGGAGCTGAGGGGGCTGGAATTACGGTCTTTAATTGCCGTGCATTAAGCTCCTTCCCTGGCAACTGCTGTTTCCATGGAAAACGTTGACTCGGAGCCTCTTGGAGCTCCCCGCAGCCGCAGCCCTGCTCACAGTTTATTTTACACCGCGACCGCAGCCCAACCAGATCCACTGGTGGGGAATAAATCTGTATTTCATGCAATTGAGCTCCCAGCGAGGCGGTGGCGGCGCCTTTGATTGCTCTTTCTTCCCCACGCCTTGCTTTGCCTGGCACAAAAGGTTAGCGGCAGCCTAAGGAGAGGCTTTGCCGAAGCGGGAGGTGCTATGCTGCGGGAGGCAGGAGGAAGCTCGTTAATCCGTGGCTGCTCCCCACCAGGCAACAGGCCGGAGCCATGGCCTAAGCTGGTGCTTTGAGATGGCCATATCTGCTGATGGTACATGCAGGAATGAAGGCTTTTCATAGAGACTGAGCCACAGCAACAAACTCAGCAGGAGTGAGTGAGCCTCCCCGAACAAGTGACCTCTGGATAAAGAGATCACAGAGCAGCTCTGAAGCAGTGAGATGAGGCCACCGAGTTCCAGCAGAAACCCAGCTTCCAGGGAATTGGTGCAGGCTCATTATTGTTTTCCCATAATGAGCCCGTTTGGGAGAGCCACAGGGTTCAATCAGCCGCAGCTCCTGAGGAACTGCTTCCGAGTTAGAATTCCATACCTGGAATTGCCCGAATCCCACTGTTCCCCATGTATTTTTGCAGACAGTGGCTTGGGAGCAGCACTGGTCCCTACCAGCCCAGACCCTCCCTCTGCGGATGAGCTGGTGGAGAAGACAGCCCACGGAGCCGGGGAGCTGGGGCACGCCACGGGTTCAGCTGGAGCCGGGGAGCTGGGACATGCCACTGCCCTCAACCTGCTGCCGGCCATGGAGGATGGCACCGAGCCGGCCGCGGAGGAGCCGGCGCTGCTGGGGCAGAGCCACGTGCTGCCAGCACCCACCACGGCCCCGGATGCTGGTGTGAAACAGACGCTCCCTGCTAAGAAAAAGCTGCCCACTCCGAAGCACACAAATGCAGCGAGGAAGCACCCGAGGCCCAAGGCTGCCCCGCCGGGGTCCCCCAGGGCTGCCTCCCCGGCCAGCCCCGTGCGCCCCGGGCTCCCGACTGCCTCCCAGGAGCCGCGGGCAGCAGCCGGGGTGAGGGACATGGAGCAGAGCCCCACCGAGCTGCCCTGGGGGGGGCGGGCCACCACCAGCCGCCCGGTGCTGCAGATCTCCCCATCCACCCTGCCACCAACAGCACCGTGGCACCTCACTGACAGCATCAGTGATGCTGGCAGCGCTCCCACCATGGCTCCCACTGGGAATGCCAGTAACCAGACCAACAGCGCAGAGACAGAGGTGCACATGGTGGAAGAGAGTCAGGAAACCACCACATCCACCATCATCACCACCACCGTCATCACCACAGAGCCCACCCCAGGTAAGTTGTGCTGCCTGCATGGGGATGGAGATCTGGGCAGGGGTTCTGGAAGTGAATTGGGAGCATCCCTGCATGTGGCATCAGTGGGTTTGTGGGACTGGGACTGTACTTTGGTGGTATCGATGCTGGAGCAGGGACCTGGGTGCTGGGTTTTAGGTGCAGGAGGAAGCTGCTGGGTGACCCATTCCTCAGAGCAATCACTAATTCACATTCCCCCCAGTCCTCTGCAGTATGAGCTTCCACGACCCTGAGGGCTACATCGACTCCACAGACTACCCACCACTGCCCCAGCACAGCTACCTGGAGTGCACCTACAACGTCACCGTCTACACCGGCTATGGCGTTGAGCTGCAGGTGAGAAGTGTGTCTGTGCAGGGATCACCATGGCCTGAGCCCCTGCTCCACAGCAGCACACAGTGCACAGCACCATGGCCATGGGCACAGGCTAAAATCACCCCTTCCCAGGGAGGAAAAGAGGTTTTTCTTAGTATAATAAAGCGGTAACTGGTACATCCTGAACATCAGCTGGGATCAAAGCATTAACATGCCATGTGATTAACTGAACAAGGAGCATGGCAAGCAATTTGCAAAGAGCCTTCATGGGAAGGCATGAAGCAGCAGTGCTGTGTTCACTATGCCACCAACCAAAGCAGGGCCACCTCCCTGCCTGTTGCAGGATAAAGACCACATGGCCAAGGCATTCTGCAGCCAACTCCACAGCAGCAAGACTGCAGCTGCAGCAGAGGGCCAGGGCTGTTTCGGCAGGAAGGTGTCTGTCAGTGTTGTGAGCTGCACAGATGGGAGCATGGAGCAGTGGGAATGCTGCAGGCCAGGGCTGCCGCTGTGCTGGCACCTGTGCTGTGCACACCCATCAGAGCCAGGGCTCTGGTCCAGGCACAGTGGTCTCCAAAATGCTGCATCCCACAGTCTGGTGGGGACTGGAGCAGGGCAGGGATCTTGGTGCCTTTCACGTGGTCTCCATGTCAAACCAGGCCCTGGTCTCCATGCTCTGGTGCACAATCCTTTCTTCTTCTTGTGCTTTCCCCATGTCAGCATTTGCATCCAATTAAAATCCATTAACTTTTAATCTGTGTAATTAAGAATGTGCATTAAAAGGAGTAGTAGCTCCAGTGAGCTTGTCCCTGCCATCCCTTGGTGGGTACATGCCAGGGGCTGACCTCCGGGCACAGCTGCAGCGTGGAATCAGGCCCTGGTGAGAGGCTGACCTGGGCCTGGGCAGTGCTTGGGCTCCTTTCCACAGCAGTAACTTGTGCCCCAGCCCCGCAGGGTGCTGAGGACAGGCTGCTCTGCTGTAAATTCGCCTCTGTCCATAATCCATCAGGTGACACCACTCCTGACCTCACTCTGTTGTAAGCTGAGATTTTAATGGAGCATAAAATTAGCCTCTCCTCCCCCCAAGCCTTGCAGCTCACTTCCCTGATGCTTCTAAGCATTCCAGACAAATTAAATCACAGCAGTGGGGCTGTGCTGGCTGAGCATGGCCTCACCAGGAGCTGCTCATCACCCATGGAGCAGCCTGTCCTGGATGGGTGCTGTGGGAGCTGGAGAAGGATGCTGAGCACCCTGGATGCCTGCATCCTGCCCTATTCAGCAGAGGGCAGGAGGCTGCCAGGCCCATGAATGTGGGCTGATGTCCTCCTGTGTGACAGCATCAGCAGTGCCTGACCCTTGCTGCAGGCAGTGAGCTCTGCAGAAAGCTTTTAACCATTTAGGCAGCAGCAGTGACATGATTTATGTCCCAGTGAAGCTAGGAATAGCATTCATGGCAAGCGCAGCAACAGATTTATTCCCTCTCTCAGAGGATGTTCACACAAGATATGTGCTGATGGAGTAGGCAGGCAGCGTGGTGCAGGAACTCGTTTGCATGCAAGTCCACCCTGGGCATCACCCCTGAGGAGTGTGGCTGGTGCAGAAGCTCTGGGACTTTTCCCACTGTCACAAACAGGCTGTGCTATAAGGACCTGTACCCAGCTGCTCCCCAAAGCCTACAAGAAGATCACGAAAGACCAGCAAACAAGGGAGC
>JAOEHX010062872.1:0-12035 GCA_025448015.1 Bolborhynchus lineola | reverse complement strand
ATTCCTTCCCTCCAGCATATCAACCGAAGCACACAGCTTGGTGTCATTGGCAAACTTGCTGAGGGTGCACTCAAACCCACTGTCCATGTCACCGACAAAGATGCAGAATGAGACCGGTCCCAACAGCGATCCCTAAGGGATGCCACTCGTTACTGGCCTTCAGCTGGACATTGAGCCATTGAGCACAGCTCTTTGTGTGTGGCCATCCAGCCAGTTCTTTATCCACCGAGTGTTCCACCTATCAAATTGATGTATCTCCAATTTAGAGACAAGGATGTCGTGAAAACAGTGTCAAACGCTTTGCACAAGTCCAGGTAGATGATATCAACTGCTCTACCCCTATCTGTAAGGTATTTAGGTACCAACATGAAAGCACTTTAGACCTGAATGACCTGCAAATGGAACTTCTGAAGCCCAAAGGGATGCTGTGACTACATTAACTTCACATAAAGAGGAAATTCTAGAGGATATTTGACTTTACTAACAGCCTTCAGCTGGCCTGCTTCCAGCACAAGTGCCTCAAGCATGGTAATGGATTTCAAATAGACTGAGGACTACAGCTGTAAAACCAAGCAGGCTTTAACATTTGACCTTGTTGGGGAAAACAAGCCTACTATTACCAAAGAAAACTAAGCATGCCTAGATAATTGACTCATCTTGGGACAAGTTTTGTTTCCATGACTGAACAGTAGGAATGTAAAGCATTGCCATTTTTCAGCCAGCATGGTTTCCTTAGATCTCACATGGAATATCTGAAAATCACTATCCATCTCCCAACACTTTGAGTAGTTTGGCCAGTATAGAGAGGAGAAGTGGAGAGACAAACATAACACAAGCAATGCCTTTGCCATTAAGATATCTCTGGTTTTGATTCAGCATTTCTGGAACAAAACATGAACATCAATTAATTACATGCTGTTACATCCTTGCTGCTGTTTGCTCATCCACCCACGTACATTCCACATAAAATTACCTAATAATCAATTTGAAGTATTTTAAAGTAGCTTGTTTTTATCCTAAGCCAGCAATAGAGTTAGCAACACAGTTTACAGACCTAAGGCACTGATCTCATACCTAAAAGATATAAGCCATAAATGGTTTACATGTAGTGTAAGTCTCTGGTATTTTCGCCACCATTAAAAGTGGCCATCTGTAGGTGCTGAGGCCCTTACAAGCAAAAGAAAATTCCTCAAGACAGGGAAAGACAATTCTAGCCATGTTTTTTGAAGACATTCATAATTTAAGGTTCACAGTCAGAGACTGACCCCGACAGTCACCCAAGACGGATGACACCTACTGCTTGTATTATAAGCCATGAAAGATAAGGACTCTGTGCTATGAGACGTAACTGGACCTAGAGGATCCTTTTGAAGCAACAAAAGCAGTGGCCTGTCAGATAAATCAGCTGAAGGCTATCTTAAGAAGCACTCTTACTTGTAGATTGATTGGTTTCCCTGGCTTTTGCAAGTTGCTCACACTGAAATTGAGCATTTTTTATTTGATTTTGATGAAACCATCTCCGTGCTAAACATGTTTGAAAGGCAGTATACAGGTTTAAACGAAACTGTTTATAAAACCTTAGTGAGGATTATCTTGCAGAAAACGAGGACTTATGGAATAAGCTGTACAGTGTCAAATTCATTTTATATTCTGTTTAATATACATGTCAGTACATTCAAGGTGAGATAAATCTGTTCATTAACAACCCATACAGAATATTTAGCTAAGTGTAAAGCATGGTGTGTCTTTGTTTTATGGTGTATCTTTGCTTTTGGGGTGGGCCAGACTGTTCAGCCCAAGCACATTGTCTGAGGTAAAACACACGCGATGTGCATTTGAATTTGCTAGTATGCAAACCAGCACTGTCAGACATTCTGTCAGGGAACTGGCTGATGTGGACCAACTGTGGGCTGCTCTAGCCTCAGGGCAAATAATTTACGGAAACCTGAAGCTACAGCAACTTACTTGAGAAGTGAAAGGAGCCAACAGGTGAACAGCAGCAGTAATCAATGCAGGTGACCTCTGAACCTACTAAGTTTGCTTTATTTCAGCTATGGCCCACAAGCTAGTAGTTGCATCTGGGGATGCAATGCTACAGATCTGAGGCCAGTTACCGCAAAAGAGGCTGTTTCTGGTTTAGGTCTTGTTCTAAGAAGTGACAGGTAGGTCCAGGCTGTAGCTTATTAAAGCCCAAGTGGGGAATGCAGGCACATTTAATGAGTCTACATTCCAAACCCAATATTGTTATAAAGACAGCAGGGAAACACACCACCTTCAATATCAGATACCTGCATCACCAGCAAATATCACATATTGCAATGAGAAATCAACCAAGGTCTGAGTTGAAAGAGAAAAGCTTCAGGCTACTAGTTAATTCTTTTTCTAGTTAGGGCTTTTGTCAGCTACCAGGGAAGCATTCACATGGGTCTCACAGCTCAGTGCCACGTCCTTACTGTATTTGCACCCAGCCTTTAGCTTGCACCTGCTTGCACCCTCTCAGTAAGAAAAGGTTGTGTGAAGATCACAGACTGTGCCTGCATGCACTGAGGAGCAACACTTGCTTTGGCCTTTTAATGTTTAAACAGCTGTGCTGGATTTGCCAGAGGGTGTCTGACAGCTGTTAAAAATTGATCCCTGAGTAAACTACCCCAGTGCTATTTACTCCAACTCAGCTATGATAATTTACACCATCTGAAGAGCAGCCTAATCCTGAACTGGCAAATTCTCTGAGATCTTTGCTGCTGACTTGAACAGGAGGATCCTTGTGGCAATGGGAGTGCTATTTAACAGTCACTAATGACTGGACTAGAGAATAATGATACAAAACAATTTAAAATGAATTAATTCAGAATGAAAATGTAACTGCTAACACTGGTCACAGGTTTGTGCTGATGCAGGGCACCCATGTATGCTGTCTTACAGAATAGATGTTGGTTATACACATGATTAAAATGAACTGCTAGACCCTAACAGAGAAGAGGTATGGGGTTTAAGCTTTCAGTTGTGGTCATACTGCTGTTTTTTTTTTTCCCTGTTGCACAACGTTTGAAGCACCTCAAGGAACATCCATTTGAAAACATGCTAGAGGGAAGGGAAACAATACAATGTCCAGGACCACAAACACCTATCTTATACAAAAGTGTGTTTTCCTCCCAACTCCATCTGAACAAGGTTAGATGTATCTGCAACTACACACTAATTTTCTTGCTGTTAGTGGACGTCCGGTTTCAAACATGGCTCATCTGCTTTGCCTGGCTAAGTATGATGATTGCCCACTATCGACCAGTACCCATTCTCTTGGTCCTGTCTCTCTATTGTTCTGCTATCAACTTACCAAATGACACACGCCTTAACATTCCTCTTTATGACATATCTGTTGTCTTATTATTCTTCAAGATACTGCTGCCATTTCTTGACCTTGTCTTCAAAATGCCTACAATAGAAAAGAGACACATAAAGATCACCTGATTCACCAGATTGAATTTTCTGTTAAATTAGCGACTTCCTGGAAGTAATCCTTAGAACATGAGCACACCACAAATTGCTAGTCGAGTAAATGCTTCAGATGTGTATACAGTAAATTGCTGGACTTTCTAAATGGTTAGCAAGATCAGGATCTTGGGGAATGTGGAAGAGCAATTTCTTACTTACTGCTTCCTTATAAAACTCAGAAAAATGATAATAACTTGTGATGGCATTCAAAATTTTGGAGACAGTTTTACTTTGCTGTAAACCTACTTAATCCAGTCATGTTATACTCAAATTAATAAGCATAGTTCTAGTTTACAGATAAGTGTGTCCATTTTAAAGAAGCTAAAACTGATGCAAAGTTTCTTGAATTGATTAACTACAAACCATCACCTGATTCTGCTAGCAGAAGTTTCAGAGCATATCTAATGCAGCAATGTATTTGTTTCAACCTTGGCTGGTTCAGGTAAATTCACGTTTGGTAACGATGTACGACACGTTGACATCACTACATGTTTATAAAAAGAACATACAAATGCACAGTGACATTTTTCACAGTGGTTGCACATAAGACACTTGAAGTCCGAAGCTGTGGGGTGCCAAGTACTCTTAACTCTCATTAAGTTCAATGCGAGTTGAGAGTGCTTCGTGGTTCAGGTGCTCCTGCCCTCAGTAAGGCTCTGCACAGTAAGGAATTACACCAACATTCATGTCTGAGACGAGAGTAATTTCTCCTTTCCATTACGTGCTTTTCTAATTGCTGGATTAGTACAATTGGCTGATAATCACAGTAATATAAATGATTTTCTGGTATTGAAGTGCTCTCTCTGAAAGTTAATAAAGCTCATTCAATATCGCCTACAGTTTTACAACACTGTAATGGAATAATGTAATGCGTACAATGTGAGTATAGTACAAAAGCCAATGTAAAGTTAAAAATGGATCTAGGATAGTGCTGTTTTTGAATATGAACAGTACAAGGTATGAATAATTTCTCTGAGATGAGTACAGGAGTTAATCTGTGAACAATTCTGCCTGGCTCACATTCAGGCTCACTCCTGTTTTTTTTTTTTTTTCTCCAAGATTTGATTCCTACCCTTTTCTTTAGCTGTTTTGTATGCACTCATCCTTGCTATTTCCACAAAGGTGGTCAAGCTTTTAAGTTTGTATTTTCTAGATTTGTACTGGAATTTGGTGGTAAAAATGGTTTTATAAACTTCCATGAGAATGTAATATAAGGACATAGCAGAAAACCAACTCTATTTAAAAATTCCAGCACAAATCCCAGGTCAGTTTTAGAACTTTCAGGTATGTGTAGCCCTGTGACTTGTGAGAATTGCCTCCTGCAGTAGTTGAACACCTTTAAATTGTTTTCACTATGCACAAACAGAATTTTATTAAATTTCATTATTTTGGAATCCACCCATATCTTGTATACCTGTAATGGCAAGTCTGTTGACATAAGAGCACATTAACTGTATATGTAAGAGCTCTAGCCCCTTTTTCCCCTTTGCATGAATAAGACAAAGCCATATTTAGTGAGAAACTGGCTGTGTCTACCTGTAAATAAGGATCACCTGAAATGCAGTCTCAAAAGAAGTTTACAGTAATTGGTAATGCCAAATCCCCATTACAGCAGTGGCATTTTCACCAACTGTATGGCCAATTTTTACAATTAAGAACACACAAAGAATTATTCCTTTCTTGTGTAACAATACTTTAATGTCAATAAAAAGTGGTTTTATAGTTCAAGATTACAAATAAAAAATATTTCATCTTGACCCTTTTGTTATTTTCCCTCACACTGAAATTTTAGCTAGGAGGATTAAAAAACATGAGGTGGATGGATGCTCGCTCTGCTAAAAGCTGAAGGACTCCCTCCCCACTTTGCCATCACCAGATGTTTTGGAACGGAAGGTTTTGCACCAAGTAATCCTGAAAAGCATACTGTGTCTCATATGGCAGGTGAAACCATGGGGGCATACATCACCACCAGATCCTTTCAAGCTGGACGCAGCTGGGAGTGTACTAAAAGGAACGAATGAGGCACCTCTCCAACTACCAGGCTGCATCAAGAAGGCACAACATAAACAATGGTAAAGTCAGTAAACAAAATTTTACTGTAATATTTCATAACACAGATACTGTATTTCTCTTTTAAGTGTAAAGCTACTGTCTTACACAAGAAAGATGGACAGACCCTTTTCCAAGACTAATATGGATACAATAAATATGGAGTTTTACATACTAGATCTGTACACAGAAACTTTGTCCCACAGCCATAAAAATTTACATTTAACAGTGCAACATATAATTTAATCCTTTATTTATCTGACATAGGATGTTTACTTACTGAACACAAGCAACTACCTGGTTTTAATATACATATTTTATATATATATATTATATATATATATATATTCAACAATCTGTACAGGTTTCTAAACATAAAACTCCAAAAAGGCACAATTGTCTATACAACATGTACAAAAATGGCTGGAGCTGACAAGAAACAACAATTACTGGTCAAGAGTTCATGATTGCACGAAGATTAGTAATGAGTTTGTGTCAGAAAAATGTGCTTTAAGGAAAGGAAGGTTTGCAAAGAAACCTGTAAGTGTTATTAAAAAAACCCTCAAAAAATAAAAACACAATGAAAAACAAAAACTAGGTTGCTATCACAAGTCTATCCTCATCGTCACTGCTGCCATCGCTAAACTGCATCGTGTTTTGCTGCCGGGGCAAGGCAGCTGGCCTGTGTACCTGTCTGTCCGGGGACACAGTTCGGTGGACCGGGGACTCAGTTAACACGTCAGGTTTCACCTTGGAGCGGGGCTCTGCTGGGGCAGACCTCTTCACCTGCAGGGACGGGATGTCGCACTTTGGCTTGGCAGGATTTGTGAGGTCAGTCTTTTCAGGATCTGCTTTCCCTGTACCATCAGGACGCTTGCTGTCGGTCAGTGGGGTGGGATCAGGATGGCTCTTCCCACCGTACCGCTGGCCACTGGCCGCTGCCTGAGGAGAAGCATCCCTGCTACCCTGGCCGATGTCAGATGCAGGGAAGCTGACAGGAGCTGGCTCCAGCTGGGCCTCATAGGCTTTGCTGCCTGTGACAGGCACCTCACAGGCTCCCTGCCCCTCGGCACCTACTGGGCTGACAGAGGGGATGAGGGTCGGCAGGGTGATGTTCAGTATCTGCAAGCCAGGAATGTGGGCCTGCGGGCTGGGGTTGCCCTGTGGGGCAGCACCAGCGGTCAAAACCTGGAGGCCCACGGCATTCAGGGTGATTCCCGAAGGGCGCATTTGCGGGGCGATGTTTGTGTTAGCCAGGCCCAAGATGTTCACTGTCTCCATGCCCAGTGGGGGCAGAGGCTGCAGGCTGGGCGTGCCAAGACCCTGGATGCCTGGCACACTCACTTGGCCGATGGGAATACATGGCACCACGCTGTTCACCTCGGCGACTCCCATGGCATTCGTGGTGGCACTGGCGGCGATGCCACGTGTCTCACCAAGGGCACTGGTAGTTCTGTGAATCACGCTAACAGCAGGGATAGTGAGCTGAACCGGCCCTGCCTGGATGGGAACAAAGGTGGAGTAGGCGGCCAGGCCAGCAGGGACCACCTGAATCCCCCCGACTGGTACTGTGCCACAGGGAGCCTTGGCTGGCTGCTGCGAGTGCAGAGGGAGGTGGCTGAAGAGGTGAGTCTGGGGAGCCCTCTGCTTGGCAGCAGGCTGCAGGCACCCAGCCAACTTCTCCTCTGGGATTTCAGCATAGGGCAATGGCGCTGTTTGTACGCTGCGGTCCACTGGCGAGGAGGGAGAGCTGATGGAGGGCGTGCTCTGGGAGAGAACAACACAGGCATGTTAGTGCGGCGGCCACCGCTCTCCTCGAGTGAAATGAAAACACAAGGTAGCTGTGAGTGCTTCCCACACTCCCTTTTAAGAAAAACAACAAACCAGTACACAGTATATACTGCCCAGCTTGAACAATGAACTAATTTCCTTCCTTTCTTTTTCCAACTCCTTCCTCACCCACTAATTGGATTTTCCTCTCCTAATTAGGAGAGGCTAATTTCTCTTGAACTAGAAAACTTGAAAACATTGCTGCATATCCTTTGTATGTGTTTTTTTAAGTAGTCAGAAGGCTTTGGAGAACTGTTTTCTGTGGAAATCACCTCAGGCAAGAAGTGCAAGCTGGCATTTCTGATGCACTGGGTTCCTCTCCTGGAGGCATTACAGCCTCCAGCAAGCAGAAGCAGGATCATGGCACATCTATCTGTAGGTTCTTCTGATGTGGAAGACAGGCAATATACAATGACAAGAGATGGATGACAACTACAGTGCCTGCAGAGGCAGAGGTGACAGGCTGATACTGGAGTGAGATGTGGGACCCACATCCCACTGCTGCCTCATCTCACCATGGCTTGATGCACACACCTGGACTAAATCATATTTATATGTTCCCTTTTCTTCTCATATAGCCTATATTAATGACCAAGGCTGGCAACACCCTTCCTAAAAACTCCTAAACCACGAAGTTATAAATAGCAATTGCAATCTCTCAGTATCCCTTAGTTTTAGGCATATTCACAACATATAGAATGATGCAATCTTACTTACTTATATAGTCCTAAATGGTACTTCTATGATTTTGACCAAACTCTCAAGAAATCTCTAGAGCAGGCAGGCAAAAAAAAAAATGAAACATGAACAGTTTTAAAACTGCTGGTATGAAATATACAGGTTAAAACAGAATATGATCTACTGACTGTGCAGTGCCAACCAGTCTAAATGGGAAGATGGATGTGAGAAGGAAGCCAACATCTTTCTTAGAAATAAGTCCTGTCTAACACCCCACAAGAAATCCTGATAAACTGGTATGGATGCTTTTGAAGGAACATACAACAGCCTTCCTGAGCTGTTTCAACCCTTGTCTTGCTTGCAGTAAGTGGGATCCACAACCATTCACAATAGAAACAGACTGTAGACGAGCCATCAGATACATGGCTGCCACTTCTTTTGGTCTGGGAAAGTAGGTGGTAGTCTGGAGAGGAATTATTGCCTTGTATTACTTAGAAGCCTTTTTTTTATTTTCCCTTAGTATATTGATGTAGACAATTATTAGGACAAGGGGTAACAGGTTCAAACTTAAACAGGGGAAGTTTAGATTTGATATAAGGAAGAAACTCTTTACCGTAAGGGTGGTGAGGCACTGGAATGGGTTGCCCAGGGAAGTTGTGAATGCTCCATCCCTGGCAGTGTTCAAGGCCAGGGTGGCATGGTTTAGTGTGAGGTGTCCCTGCCCATGGGGTTGGAATTATATGTTCTTAAGGTCCTTTCCAACCCTAATTATTCTATGATTCTATGATTAGAGCTATATTAATGAAGGCCTTTCAACATTGTTAACTGTGTGAATATTTTCTTGAGGCTTCACTGGTTCTGTTTGATGAGGGAGTATACTCAGTCAAATGTCTTTCTGGTATCTATTGGCAACAACTGAAACCCCAAATCCAAATATTAAGATCCTACCCTTTTGTGGCAGGTATATACTACAATCAGAGACCATTCACTTTGTTTTCTGCCATACTACAAAATTGCTCCAATTTACATTTGCCACACGGACTCATGGTTCTACAAGGAAGAATGAAACAGTAACAATGATGTCCAGCAATAATTTTTACTGTTTCTTCTTGTCCACAGTTCACTATCTCAAACGCTGTAAGAAAGAAATCCAGTAATACAGGTTTTTAAGGAAAAAAGAAGCCAGTAAGTATTTAAATCAGAATGAAATTTTTACTTACTGTTTATGCTTTTGAAAATTTCCTGCTGCTTATTTTTCTATAACTGCATGCATATACTACTTGTAAATACTGCATTCATCACAGATAAGGCAGTAATTTCTTCTTAATTTAAATTACATTTAAACTACACTTTGCATCACTTTTATCTGAGCATTACTCTCTATAGCTCTAGTGCCTTCATTTTCTGCAGTAAGAAATCAAATCTTTATCCTTAGGGTCAGTCAGGTATGTGACCTGTACCATCTCCATTACAGCCCATTAAAATATTGCATTAAAATACTGTTAAAGGCTTAACAGCTGCCAGTTTTCCTCAGTGATTTCCTCAGCAGAGCTTTAAAGACAACAGTCACCAAGATTACTGAACGACCCTGCAGCCTTGCATACAGTCTGACCTCATCCTTCTGCACGCTGCTCTGAAGAGCTGTGTGTCTATAATAGGCATGGGCAAAATTGATACTTTTCTGATTAAAATGTTCTTTCAGCTTGGAGAAAAACAGAGTTCAGGTCTCAGTTCTGCGTTTTGCCTCTCCTTTTGTTATTGTGCAAGGACAACCTCCTTGAACATCTGGTGCTCCTTCTAGTTCTGCTACCAAGCATATTTGGAGGAGCGATAAACAATTGCAGAATTTTTTTTTTTGTGATAAAGCACAGCCCCTTGGGACTAAACTAATTTCCCTTGGGAATTACTTATGATTCTATCTTCATATTTCAAGAGTGAAATGACTTGTGAATTCTACCACTTTCCTCTGAAAACTTCACCTCCGTATGTTCATTCCAAGTATCTGTTACAGCCCGTATTTGTAAGACAATCTACCAGCTCCAAACTTCAGCTGAAATGACTGTATACAATTAATCCTTTCAGGGAGAATGCAATCAAAATAAAGAATTTGAAAAGCAGTGCTCCTACAACATTGCTGCTTCTAAAGCCCTACACATCTGTGCTTTGACTACTTTCAATGCTTCTTAAAGACTCATCAGCCAACTCTAAGAACAAAGAGAAAGCCAAACATTTTGATATTTGAAAAATCTCCCAAAATATCTTTAAAAGGAGGATTTAAAATCCCGCTCTCTCCTCAGAATTAGGCACTCCTACCTTTGTAAGAGCTGCAGTTGATATTAAGGAGTGGCCCAAGGCTGTTTCTGGATCCGGGTAATCCACAGACATATGGCGACCTGGAGATATAGGAGCGACGTCTGCCAGTGCTGCACTAGCACTGCAGGACACCACTCCTCGCTCCTGGCCTTTATCCTCATGTGCTTCCTGATAGGTGAATTCTGCTGGTGACCTGGAGGTCCTGCTAACTGACTGCACCGTGCTAAGGACCGTCATCTTTGTGAGCAATGCTTTTGGCAGACCATCCATAGAGTCCATGTGACCCCCAGCAAAACAGTCTGAAAGTCTGATGTCTTCATCCGTGCTGCCAGCATCCTGCAGGCCATGTCGAGAGGGGTGATGCTGGGGGCTGGCTGTCACCGAGGGGGTTGTGGATAGGACTGACTCAGCCTGGCTATCTTCATCATCATCTTCATTGTCATTTTCATCTTCATCAGCACCATCAGACTCTTCCACATCATATCCCGACCGGTCATAGCCAAATCGTTGCTTCTCACCTGCAAAAGTGGGAATTAGAAGGTAAACCAATGAAGGTCCTGGACAGATTGGGAAGGAGGTGGGAGGGAGTAACTAGAAACATGAAAATAACACATGGCACATACATTTTTTAGTCACATCCCATTCCATCAAAACAACAGGGAAAATTTTCATTTTTGGTTTTATTTTCCAGTGTACATCCATGTTGTTTTCAACCTTCTAGATCCAGCTGTTTGCTTTTAAGCCACTTATAAACATTTGCTGCAAGTCACCCTTCACTCTTTCACCTGGGGAGAAGTGAGCATTCAGTTCATTAAGTTCTCAGTGATGACATATGAAGCTGGTCTGCCAGCCTTAGCAGTGGGATATTCTCTAGCTGGTTCTGACTTATAAGTGGGTGTCCTTGTACCTAATATAAATCACTGCTGCAAAGGTTTTTGAAGGATGCAAACAGAAAGACTGGAGGCTGTTAGTGAGGAATCTGTCTCCTTAACAGGCAAAAGAGACCAGAATTGGACCTCACCAGATTTCTTCACTTTGCTAATGTTTTGAAAGGTTTATTAACAAGTCACCCAAGATATCCTGGGAGGCTCTCATCCTTTCAAAACATACCTATGCATGAAACTGCTCATATGAGCACATGCTCACATGAAGAAGCCCTCCTGATTTCAAGTATTAAAGTCAAACTGCTGTCTAGTGGTAAATTTCCCCATAAAATACAGCTCTACTGCAGCTTCTCACTTTCTTTTATATCACAACTTGGAAAGAAAAACTCATCCTTAGTAAAGAGACAGAAAATCCCATCTGCTGTATCTGACTCCAAGCCAGACTGTCTCGGATCATATTTTCTAAAAGACAAAATACTTCAAATGCACTAATATTTTATACTTGATTTAAGGTCTGTCTGTTGAGCTGTCCAAAAAAAAAAATACCAGCATAAAAATCATTTGGTTCTGCAAAAGCAATGATGGCTGGTTAGTTAAAATCTCAAAGATCCTGTTCTAGGGAAATCTACACAGCAACATCAAAATGAACAATTCTGGAAAAAAAAAAAAAAATCAAAGCCAGGCCTTTAAAAGAATCTGAATTTACTACCAATGCTTTTGGTTGCTAAGTGACAGAAACCAAAATAAGCAGCTTGAACTCCAGGTAAAATAAATGGGTTTAACTGAGCC
>JAOEHX010062871.1:19809-31602 GCA_025448015.1 Bolborhynchus lineola | reverse complement strand
AGCTAACTACCCTCTGAAATCAAGTTTGTTCTTTTTTGCCTGCATTTCCTATCAGTCTTTTATGGCATTGTGGATTTTTTCCAGTTCTTTTCTGACTGACTCACAAAAAATTTGGCCTTCATGTATAAAATTCAGGACAAAGGTGGAGTTCCTGCAGTCATGGCCAGCTGTTTGTCCAGTAATATTATGGTTCTAGGAGCACTTGCTTAACATGTGAAAGCATCACATTCAAATGTCTTCACTGCTTGATGCAGACAAGTAGCACGTCATCCAAGACACCATTATTTCTGTCTGGATATTGTCATATTTTCCTTCAGTCCTTCCTCCGTCTGAAGTTATAACAAATATGGAGGTGTGGGGTGTTGAACTATCATCTTTAGCAATCCTAACAAGCAAGACTAAAAAAGAGAAGCAGGAACTCTTGCCATCATGCACATTATGAAAGAAGTCGTTGCTGAAGTCCTTGCTGAAATTTATGTTCAATCTGATACAAAAGAGAAGAGTTAGTTGCCCACTAACTATTAAGTGCAAGAATAGTTAGTGGGCAAGGTAATATCTTAGAAACAAATCTGTTTTATCCAAATGGGACACATACAGGTTTTTCAAAATTACTGCTCTAGAAAAATAATTGCCTTTCCAAAAGCTGTTGGCTGTTTTCAGTGGGAACATGTGTAGATATGTAGGAAGGAGAACTTTTTTTTTTTTAAGTTTGGATATGCTATGTCTGGCTAAGTCATTTAGTAAATAAGTTGACCTTGGATGACTGCCTGACTCCCACACAGCCACTCTCTCACTCCCCCTCTTCAACAGGACAGGGGGGAAAATACAATGGAAAAGCTCATGGTCAAGATAAAGACAGGAAGATAATTCACTGTTTGCCATGATGGTCAAAACAGCTTTGACTG
Organism: Bolborhynchus lineola; assembly: GCA_025448015.1. Lineage (NCBI taxonomy): Eukaryota > Metazoa > Chordata > Aves > Psittaciformes > Psittacidae > Bolborhynchus > Bolborhynchus lineola. Next base: position 30,697 of record JAOEHX010062871.1, on the reverse strand, counting down.
TGGGAAGACAATTTTGTTTCCAGTGAAAAACAGAGCAGGATGGTGAGAAATAAAAACTAAACTCCACCTCCCTCTCTTCCCAGACTAAACTTCACTCTTTCACTCTGAGTGGTGCAGGGGGATGGGGAAGGGTGTAGCCGTCAGCCCATAACAGCTCTTGTCTGCTGCTCCTTCTCTCTTTCACATTTCCTCTGCTCCAGGAGAGCTTCTCTTCATGGGCTATTGCTTCCTTCAGGGCATGTCCACCTACTCCAGCATGGAATCCTCCATGGTCTGCAGCTGTCTGTCTGCTCCATCGTGGTTGTCCTTGGGCTGCACAGCCTGCCTCATCATGGTCTGCACCATGGGCTGCAGGGGAATCTCTGCTCTGACACCTGGAGCAACTCTTCCTCTCCTCTTGCACTGACCTTGGTGTCTGCAGAACTGGTTCTCTCACATATTCTCACTTCCCTCTCAAAACTCCAGTGCAGCATTTTTTATCTTTTCTTAGACTTATTTTTTCCAAGGCAGCCCCACCTCTGCTAAAGGACTCAGCGTGTCCTGTGGTGAGTCTGTTGGAGCTGGCTGGAAATGGCTGTGTATGGCAAGGACTACCCATCTATCTTCATTTTCCTTAAATGAACATTAACTAGAATCAGGGAAACCTCAGATCAGGAAATCTCATCTGTTCCCTGTTCTCCCCTGCTCTCTATTTTTAACTCAGGTCTGGTAGATACTGACTATAAAATGAAGTTAAAGTGTTTCAAAGTCAGAAATGACTTGAAGGTATATTGGCCTGAAGATTTTAAAAAGAAGATTCATCGATGCTTTGTTAACAGTGGTAATGTAAAAGCAGATCTTTCAATTTCGTATTTCTGCTGAAATAATTTCTAATTTAGAAACCTACACCCAGACTTTTACATGATATGCAGCTGTGTCCAGTAGACCCAGTCAGAATTTCATTAAGCTTTAGAATTCTTGTTTGGGTTCATAATTTTTTTTCCAGCCTACATCTATAAATCATTATTCATGCTATGCTTCCATGAAAATAAGCAAATCTATGCCCGGTAACACCATATCACAGCTCCATCACAGAGTGTCAGGAAGTGTCTGCATGTGATTTGAAACAAATGCTATCATGACTTGAATTTCATTTGATCTTAGACGAGTGAAATATTGAGACTCAACTGTCTCCAGTATCAGTTTCTCAAAACTAAAGGGTTAAATTCTCCGCAATCCTGAAGTATGAGAACTTTTCTTCCACACACAGATCAAACAAAGAGGATTGCCTGAATATATTTTCTTCCTTTCCGACTGAAATTGTAGGTGCATGAAAGCAAAGACTCATGAAGAACAGGTGAAAGATAGGTTATTTCTAACTTAAAAATTTCTTTATTCTTTATTTTTTTTTTTTTTTTTTTTTTTTTTAACCTTGGTGATGCTTTAATAGAAAGTACAGAAATGTGGGTTTCTCTTTATGATATTTCAGTATTACCTCATCTGGCCTGAAAAATCCAACGTGGTCTAAGTGATTTTGATCAAAGGATTTCTGGTTTTCCAAATCTCCTAGGGAGGCAAGTGGGAGGTAGAAGTTCAGAAAGCTGATTAAAAATGTAGCATATTACAAAAGCTGATATATTTGAGGAGCTTATCTCATACGAAAACCTTGAGTAAGGCAGTTGGCCTCAGGAGGTCATTAGCAATGACAAATCTTCCCTGAGTTTACTCATTTTCTAAGTAGAAGTGGTTCATTGATTAAGATGCTGGTTCTTGTCAGTGCTCTCTGAGCTGCATAACTTCTTTCCCAAGCACAGGTATCAGGAAACTGACAAATCAGCCTTCATGCGGATGCAGGTTAATTCTAATATTAAGGTCATGTTTATATAATGTAATTCAGCCCCATAAAGGAATATCTGAATTAACTTCAGCTTATAAATCCAAGTACAGTACTGCCATGCTAACATTTTCCCTAGGACCAGAAATAACTTGGATATATATACAGAAAGCTGGCATGGGTCATAAGCATAATGAAGGTATTGCCTAATCTGGAGGGGAGAGGCTGCTCAGAACTGCTACACCAGCTAGCTGTATTAACGGAGAGACTCCAGCCATGTTCTCCTCTTTCCCATGTGGCTCTTGGGAAAAAAATTGTCTTTGGGGCAGCAGATGGAGTAGAGAGAAAAGCAGAGTGGAAAAATTTGGTACAGAAGACAAAAGCCTATCCGATATTACATCATTCTCAAAGATACATCATATGACCATTACACCCCAAAGGAGTTGCCCTGTGTTAGCAACTTCCTGCACTACCTTACTTACTCAAGCTCACCAAAAAATATCATGAAAGAAGAATAAATTTAATCGTGCTTAGGGCCCTCCAAAATACCAAGCTCCTACACTGAAATGGATGGGCACCAGGGATGGCACAACAGATCTTGTCTGGTGCACAGACAATCTCAAAACCTTCTGATTTTGCAAATTATTTTTTGGTTTTTTTTTTTTTTTTCTTTTTTTTTTTCTGCTTTATTATTTAACCTTTCAAAACTTTCAGTATACACTTTGAACCTAAAGTATAAATACAGCAGTGTTACAAGAAAAATTGCACACCTTAGATCTGTAACCTGATATTCAACACTCTAGTTTTTTTTAGCAAATCACATCAGATCACATTTCTGCACAGTATGACTTTTACTGCAAATAGGGGTGTAATATAAAACAGGTTATAGGACAAGTGTGAAAATCTGCGCTGAAAGTTGTACAAAAAGAAATAAATAACATGCAATAAATAAGACTGATTAGTTGTATAAGGAAATTTCTACATATTAATGATTTATAAAATAAAATAATTCTAAATGAAATTCTGCTGAAAATTAATAAGATTTAATAATTTCTTAAAACCATCTGAGTAAAGCTAAATAAATATGAATTCTCTTACTATTACCATCAAAAAAAGAAGAAATATAATTTTAAGAATTTGTTATGATGAGCACAGAAACGAAAAAAAAACCAACAGGTGAGACAATTGAACTGAATGAAATTGGTCAATTCAGAGAAAACTTTCTGGAATTTTTGATCAATGTCATCATGTCTGAATAATGAATTCTGTAACAGTTCTGTGGTGAGTTGAATTTGGGAACTACAGTGGAGTGAATGTACTAACCATCAAGATATTCATGTGTTCATTTACTTTATAGTATCAAAGGTTATGTTAAGCTTAAATTGTTGAAAAATTATTTCCTGCAGGCATTCAAACTTTATTCAAACTTCAGGAGAAAATTTAGTCACATGGATGTTCATCTTGTAGCAAAGTTCTTGTGCATTATATGGCTGACTGAATACTGAAACTTATTCCTTAAGTCAGTTTGAAAGCTATAGTTTATGATAAGGAAAAGATACACATTGGGCTGGGTTTTTCAATTGGTGTAGCTTGATTTTCTTTTTTATTAATTTAAGCTTAGCCCTATAGCAAGTCTCCTGAGGACCTCTTGGGTCCAATGTGCTCCTCTCTGTCTTGCCACATGATGCAGAATTTGTTTATCCACAGCCACTGAAAATACTCTCTATTCTCCTCTCTATGGTCTGTCAAGATAGCTTGCACAACATCTGTTGGAGCAAGCAATTATGCTGTTTAGTGGCATTCTTATACTGAGGAGTCTAAGCTTTTAATTCTATAGATTTGGTATACCCAGAGATAGGAAATGCTTTACTGTCAAGTTGAAATCATCCTAACTCTATTTCAAATAAGGGAAAATGCAAATACAAGCTGTTTTTCAAGGAGAAGCTAAAGAATTTTTGAATTATTTATTTCAAAAAGAGCCCAGAAAGTCTCACTTTTTTTTTTTTTTTTTTTTTTTTCTTTAATGGTTAAATGACTGTAAATGTTTTCTTGACATAGCCTTTTCAGGAACAAACTTTCTACAATAGAATTGTTCCAGTTGGAAAGAACATAAATTAATGGTCTAGCCCAACTCTGTTTCTGCATATCTTGAGTTTTAAGTTAAATTAATAAAAGTTGGAAAGACTGCAGTTGCTCCTGTCTTTGATTTTCTCTAGGAAATCTATGCAGACTATATCTCCTCTTCCCATCCTCACGTAAAATAAAATTAAAAAAAATAAATCCAAACTGTATTTCCCTCAAATGAGTTCAAGTTAGAAGATTTGTACTCTTATAACCAAATAAAACATTTTCTTGCTTGTTTAGAATGGCATAAGTCGCAATTGTCAGATAAGGGCTTGTCCCCTATAATTGTCTACTGGTTAAAACTGATTGAGTATTTTCCCTTTTATTGATAGTTTACCTTTCAGTGTAGTGTTTTACCTACTGAACTATGTAATTTTTTTGACTTACAGGTTAATAAGTGAACTTAAAAGAAGTACTTACCTAAAAATATTTACAGCTCATTACTGTCTGGTAAATGATATAGCAGTATTCTATCATTTTGGGATGACTATAGGCTTCAAATGATTGACTTCCAAAACCTTTTATCTAACAAAACTCTAGCAAGTTTCTTTCTTCTTTTTTTTTTTTTTTTTTTTTTTTTCTGTTTTTTTTTTAAAGAGACATATTGCAAACAGGGTTAAAAATAATGTCTGACAGTTGTTCCCTTTCCCCTGAGATTCACTGAAGTGCATTTAACTAACAAAGACCAGCAAAGAGATGAGTGATGTCAGAAGCTCACAACTAAATTCCAATGCATCTTTACTCACATTATTGCAACATGTAGGCTTGCTGAGTGGATTGAGAAATGCAATCAATGTAAAAGGCACCTGTCATCCTGTCTTTAAATGATGGGTAGAACAATAGTGATCTGTTTTGCCACAGGAAGTTTAGATCTGCAATTTTAGAAACACTAAAAAACATGGCATTCTTAAAGTTAATTTTTCTCTCATCTTTTTTAATAATATCTGCATTGTGACTAGAGCTTAATTTTCTTCCATTACCCATCAAATATGAACAGTTTAGTTGTGGTTGTAAGGCTCATAGTAATTCCCCACCAATATGTTTCTTTATTTATCTCAAAAGATAATTCTCAGTATGATTGGATGCTCAGTGCTTGCGGTAGCTGCAATTTCCTGAATGAGATGTAGCTGCATTGTTAGAAACTGTCAGGGTCAAAATTAATTTTGTAAAATCTTAGCCTTTTTTGAGTATTTATTTATGTATATGGAAAATATATTACTACAGAAATGTTGATAAAGAATCAACCTTAAAACGTAACAAAAAAAAAAAAAAAAGCAAGATTTTTTTCCTGTTGCCTCAGCTTCTCAGTTCTGCCTTTTCTGCATGTATTACTATTAGAAGACAGTATTATAGAGAAGACAAGCAAGTCTTATTTATTTAAATACACAACAAAGCCTTCTGAATTCCATCTGAATTGATGTTTCTGATGAGATAATCCTGCATGTATTGGTTGTCAAAATATACATATTTTAAAATCATGCAATGTGGGAAAAAAAAAAATCCTGTTTTTCAAACTGTGTTTCTTTGTATCTGCAGTCTTATGAGGCGAAAAAAAAAAGGGTCTCCCAATCACCTGTGAGCACTCCACCTATGCAGGTGGTGATTATGAAGGATGTGAAAAGACCTTTGATCCTAACTCTTTGTTTTGAATTGGAATTAATGAAAGCACTTCACTGTATTTAAATTCTATTGATATAAGTAACTTGATTGATCTATTCCAGTGTTTAAAACTGAGCACTTCTCAAGCACTTTGCTGAATTGGGACCTAACAGCACAGCAAATCACTAATGTCAGCACTGGTGCTGGTATAACAATTGAGAATAAAGATGATTCCAAAGAAGAATCTCATAGTATTTATGACCAAAAGTATGTTGCTCATCATAGCTATATTCTCTTGGTAGATTCATAAGCTAAAATAGAATGATGCTGTATTTCTCTTTTATAGGCCCTTCAAACATTAAGGAAAACTCAGTGAGGAAAGATTAGTTTTACTAGATATAGTACTGTTGATTCTGGGGCAAAATGGTCTTTTACATTGACAGTTGAATTAAAAAAAGTGTTTCCACATTTCTTCACATAATTGTTTTTATACTAAAATTGCCTTCTAAAACTGTGCATAAGTAAAAAGCCATCTTAACAACCTTAAATAAACCATTAATGTTTCTCTTTTGCATCACAAAGAATGTAGGAGAAGGAAAAAATTATCAGGGTTAATTTTTATTAAAGCCTAACTGAACCTTCTTACTTGTCATTACCAACTCATGAGGTACTACAGCTACTAACAAAAACAAACAACAAAAAAAACCCCCACCACCAACTCAAAACAAAAAAACACACATATGTTTGATCAGCTAGCTTGAAGATAGGAAATCAGAAGGGTCTTATGAACACATAAAAATGTTATATGCATGTCTACACATAGAAATATAAAATAGATTTAGGATCACGTGTTATATCAGGGAATAGCACACATGGAATGGTCATATGAAAAAAATTCCACCCTGAGATCCAGCACTAAAATTGCTTTCTTATCAAAATAGTTTATTCTAAAACAAAATTTCCTTTTTATTCTGTGACAACTGCATGTTGATACTAAATATTCAAATTTGGATAGATTTCATGTTTGACCAAGGTAGTGCTGTTTTCCCTCCATATGTTCAAAGACAGAATGACACACAGCATAAGAATATGTGAAAGAGTCCATAGAGCAATATGAAAGTTTTCCATGGCAACAACATCTAAAAGATTATGAAACCCATACTGTAGAGATGATGCCTGAGGACATCCATTTTAAGATTATAACATGCTTAACCCGCATCAGTAGATGAAAACATGGTTCTTTGTGCAGTGCAATGTCAGCCAATATTAGGAACTAGCCTAGGAACTCATTAGTTGTGAGGAACAGATAAATCTCATTTAATAATTTTAGAATTTTTTTGTTCATATTTTCCCAAGAAGTTAGTTTTAAAACACGAATTCACTAGTCGTGAAATACTGTTCTCCTCACAATTGTCTAAGCTAAAACAGTAAGTATTTCCTCATCTTTCAGAAAGGTTGGAATCATATAAATAAGAAAATAGCTCCACAATTTTGGATTAGTATGTCAATAATTGACAAACAAAACTTGCATTGAAAAATAGTTACTCTTTAAATCAATAATAATCTTGCAAAGTGGTAAATTACATTTTTTTACTTCTTGAATTTAAATACTGCACAATAAACTTAAAATCTAGTTCCTACAGAAGGCTGTGAGTTTCATTGCAACAACTGTGAAGAATTTTATGCAGGAGTTGTAGTGGGTATGTTCAGTGTTCATCCCATCTACTTCAGACTGAGAGAAGAGATTAAGTCAATGAAGAGGAATAGCTCCTTCAGGGAACATGTAAATACAGTGTCCTTTTGGAAAAGCTTTTCTCTCTTTCTATAAACTATGCAAATTATAAAGAGCAATATGGACATACTTTCATCAGTGGCTTAACAGATATGTTTTCTTTCCTTTACCCTTTGCTCTTAGAAGATTAACATCATCACTGCTGGATTACAACAGCTGTATGTATATATGCATATATATATGCAGTTATACATACATGTAAAATATCTTAATAAATCAGGAATATAGCTCAAAAGCCCCAGTCTTTTTGATTAGTAAGTAAAGCTTATATAGGTGAGAAAACAAAGTGAATTATCATAGTATTGTAGTGTAAAATCTGATGGAAAATTTTATCAGTTTTACTACTTAAGAAAATCAGACATTGTCCATTTTAGGACAGGACATCTTTCATATATCCTTTGAAGTTTTTTGTTTTGCCTTATTTTTTTGTCCATTCTTGAAGATTCATATAATCCTTCTGAATTCTAGACATTCAAATGGTGATGATTTGAAAACTATCCTCATGCAGAACAACTTCAGTGAGTTACTGGTATTTGTCTTGAGTTTTTGAAAGTGCAAAACCTGAAGTTAAAACCTAAACTTGGCTTGTGCAGAAGAACAAAGCCTGAATAAGAATAAATTGCCTTTTTTTTCACCATGCTCATCAGCTCTAGCTTAAAAAGTTAACAGTGAGGAGGCATAGATTTGTAAGCATATGATATCTTCTTTGATTGAGTATTATAGTGTACTCATACCAACAGTAGTGTTATCTGTCCACCAGTCCAGTTTGTCTTTGATATGATAACCTGATTCTGACTTTGAAATTATTGTTGACAAAAAGAAAGAGTTTAGATGTGCCAGAAAGTTAATCTCATGCACATGGCTAGATTGCAGACATCAACCACTCCTTAAATAAGAAACTGGTTTAACGAGATTAAGCTATCTCCATGTCCTTGCTTTGCATGCAGTTAATGAAAACATGGAGACGTAACAAACTGTGAAGTGTGAGACTGATCATCACATTCTTGCTTGAGAGCCATTTAGGATCAACAAGCACCAGTATGATGCCCTCTGCAAAGAGCAGTTGTCTATTTATGACGTAGACCTCTGGAACAAACCTAAAAGTATTGCTGGAATTGGTCATACCAGCCATCCTTGTGAACCCAGAACTAAAATACTGTTTATTGCTAGTTGCATCTCAAGCAATTGGCTCTTCCCTACATTAGGTTTTTGTGAATAAGTTACAAGGGAAATCTTCCACTTGTTTTCAATATGTTAAAAAGAATTTTAAAATTAAAAAAGAACAGTTTTGCTCTGTGCTATGCACTTCCCCAATTTCCTGTCACCCTTGTAGAAACATACACATGGGATTTCATAATTTCAAAATGCATCTGACTAATTGAGACCTTTTTGCAATCATGAGAGTTCTCCTATCTGGTGTTCAGCCAAGAAGTTTTTTCATTAACAGATTCAGCATTAATAAATAGCAAATAACTTCCTTTTTACTCTCAGTTAAAGACATTTATATATATATAAAAACTTAGCTAGAAGCTCTGATAAAAATTTCAGGAGTAATTTTCTCACATTGCTTTGCCACAGTCTTTGACCACTTTAAGCCCTGTTTATGGATTATTTTAGAAAAAACAAACAAACAAACAACCCACAATTGCTGCTATTTTATTATTTTAGAAAAAGATGAGAGGGAAGAAATTCAATAGGTGCTGCAAATACCCAGCAACACTTCCATTGCTGAAAGAAATACAGGGCTACTGTGTCAGTCAGTTTCTCACAGATTGTTAGGTGACTGGATAACATTACTGTTCTTCTGATGTGCAATTACTTGCACCATTCTGGCAAACATGCAGTTGTCTCTCTGGCTTGCTCTTTGGAAAGATGACATCCAGTTGTAGGGATGCCTGCAAGATTTTATTACTGTGGCAGCACCTACTGCACTAAGAAGCTGAATTTTTTTAACCTAACCATAAGACTGTGCTATACCTCACTGGTGGAGCACAGATAAAATTACAGATACTGAGATCTGGGTATAAGGTTTAAAGAGGTATATGTCAGTAAAAAAAGTTTATTTTTAAAAATTAGTCAATTTAAAACAAAACAAAACCTGATAAGTAGACAATATCCCTTTAAGTGCAAACAGCAGCAGTATTCAAGCACAACTATTTCATTCCAAAAGTAATAAACGTGAGGAATAAGTTGTCAGGTAAACCTACTGAAGCACATACTATAAATGAATTTAAGAGACAGCTAGAAGTTTTTATAGAGCTAGAGGGGAAATTAAAGACAGTGACAAAGCAGGAAGACGAGGCTGAACTAACACTTATAAAAGGCAAGTTTTCTGTTTCTTCTCACCAGTATTTCTTTACGTTCATTATTGCTAGTATCTGATACTTGTTATTTATGATAGAGGAGAGCAGAAAAAATGAAGTTGTTTCAAGTACATTATCCCAAATATCCCAGAAACTTTACCTTCACTTCACTTATGGACAAAAAAGTGAAAAAATGAAAGTAAAAATTGACACCTTAACTTTATTTAATTTGATATGCTGTGAAGCAAACAGGGCATGAACAACTGCTGGTTAGGTCATAGGGGAGAAAACGCATAAGGTATGGTTGATCTTACTTCCTTCGCACTGTGTTAAGAGCTGTATTTTTTTCACTGCTTTTGTTCTGTTGTGTTGTCAGAGCCCTAGAGCTGCATCAGTAGATCTTCCCATTGGGTTTGATCCAGGTCTCATAGAAGTCGAGAGGGCTTATACTGATTCATCTGTAAGCTGCATAGCTTTGAGCATATGGTCCATTCCGTGGGGCAAAAAAAAAAAAGTAGTGCAGCTTCTTGAAATGTTTTCCACAGAATTAAGTTGAGGGCTTTTTTTTTTTTTTTTTTTTTTTTTTATTTTAATTTTTTATTTTTTTTTAGCAGCTGGGCATTGTTTTTCCTAATTTTTAGTGAAAATATATAGCAGGAATTGTCAAAGTATTTCATTTACTAGAAAAAAGCTTATGCAGTTTCAATCAAAATAAAGGTTTATGTTTACCAAACGTGTTTTCTACTAAAAGAAGTCTAAAAATATTTCTGATCAGAATTTGTGTTTCCATTGTCAGGTGAAATAAAAAGAGAACTTTGAAAGTTAAGTTTTCTCAGTTGTTCATTTCTCAAGCAACTCTAATAAAAACAGCTTTTGTTAACTGACAGTTTCAGGAGATAAAATATTATAATAATTCCAATCTCTTCAGGTTTTGCTGTTGAAACTAGACACCTACATGATTTTGAATATCTGGGGTTTGTATATATCCACACAAGTGACTTCTATTGAAATTATTCTATTGTACAGATATACAGATGGAAAACCCTGAACACATCATTCTTAATACTTCTCATGATTGTCTCAAGCTTGCTACTGATAAAGTACATAGATAATGATCAAAATTTATGCCTGCAGGTATTTTCTTGTTGTAGCTCATATATTATATACAGTGGTAAATAGTCTTGGCAAAATACACAAATACTGTTTCTCTATATGGAATTAAAATTATATCTGTTGGGCTTTTTTTGCTGAACGCTG
>JAOEHX010062871.1:0-19709 GCA_025448015.1 Bolborhynchus lineola | reverse complement strand
TTCCATCTGTTGGACTGTTATTGTTCAACACAATAAAGTACAAGAAGTAAAGCATTCCACTGAATGTGTAAAAGAAGTAAAGCATTCCACTAAATGTGTAAAACCAATTCATATAATGGAATTTTTATATGTAATAAGCACTAAAATAATAACTTGGATTATGAACAGTAATAAAAATAAAAAGAAAAGAAATCTGAGGTCTTAATTTGATTTTTTTTATCACTAAGATTCAATACATCTGCTTTCCTGTCTATGTTCAAGAGCACAAGATGGAAGAGCTGTTATATTAGTCATTTATAGCTGGATATTACATGTGTCTAATCCTCATGGTGCTACTTGATAGCTGTCTAACAGTATTTTGATGATGCAGTGTGATGGTGAAATTTAGGACGGCTTGAAATAGCAGCAAAATGGTTTAAAATGTCAAGTGGGGATTGGCATAATTGTGCACCCTCCGAGCACTTCTGCAGCTAATAAATCCACACAGTGACAGGAAGCGGTGAGATTGGCCTTTAGAGACTATGTAATCCAGTCTCTGTAGAAAGCGTCTTCATCATACTGGAGGATCTAACACAGAACAGGAATTACCAGCTGCTGCTGTAACAAGCAAAACAGAAAAAAGATAAATGCTGTAACAAAGCCATTTAGATAGTACTTCAAAATTAGAGCAAAATCATAAGAAGATTACTGGCACACTGCCACACATTTCTTGTTCAGAATTAAGCTTCATGACATATCATCCCTTTTCAGGATTTTGATCATTCTTACTCTAGCTGACAATGACAATTTAATTTTGTGAGATCATAAATATTTACACATTTCACCTGGAAAAGTGGCTGTAGAATTATGTTTTCTCACTCAAAACTGTATTTATTATTCAATTTTTCAGGGTATAAAAAAACCCTCACATTTTTTAGCTGGTAACACACCTATTTACTAACATACATATTTTAATCTTGATTTTCAGCATATGTGAAAGACAAAAATATATATATGTATTTTGCATATACAGTGATATTTTTATAATTTACCACTAAACCCTTTCTAAAATAATAGCAATATGTGATTTAGTATGAAAACTATTTGAAATTACAACATTTTAAATAATTAGTGAGAGATCATTAGTAGAACTTTTATGAAGATTCAGTAGTTAAGTGGTAACCAAACAAAAGTAAAACAAAAAGCAGCCATGTTTTGTTCTTTGGGATTGAATGACAACTAAAATCTAAACAGGCCATAACTAGTCATTCCTGATGTTTCTGATTGTTAGTGTCACAATTTACAGGCAGCAAGAGGCAAAAAAGCAGGCAAAAGAATAAAGGACTAAGGTACTGTCTATGTATCTATCGGATTAATTGGAACATAAGAGACAGATTTGTCATACTTAATTCTTCCTTAAGATAAGAGTTTGTCTTGGCTGAGATCCTCCGAAATCTTTGAAAAAGAGGGAGAAATGCACCTTTCAGTGCTGTAGTGATATTTATGAAAAGCTGTCAAAGAACAAGCTGACACAAGACAGAGAGGGTGCCTCTGTTATCTCCAGAGAGTTGTTCAACTCACTTATGATCTTTCGCAGGACTTACTCTTCTTTGCCTCTGGCTGTGAAGGAAGCACCAGGCAAATGAGATCTGCACTTTGATATCTAAGCTAAGCACCTTGAGCTAGCATGGTGAATCCATTGCATAAATGTACATTATAACATTTTCTAAGTGTTATATAAAAACTTCTTCAAATACGTAGAGATTTTTTCTTGGTTTTCTTTCTTTGGCTTTTGTGTTGTTTGTTTTTTTTTGAGGGGAGAATGGGGTAGGCTGCTAATTCACTTTAAACAGAATTTGAGGATTCAGTAAATGAAATGGCCTGAGGTCTATGCTAATATCTCTCTCATAAAACTTTTAAAAATATCTAGAAGTATAGGAGAATAAATAAAGATCTTCAACAAAACCAAGATTTTTTAAATATAAACCTCTTCTGAACATAGATAAATCCATTATGACCACATGCTGCAGATCACAGTTGTGAGGTGAATGTAGTCTATAGCAATATATATTTCTTCTGAGGCTCTGACATCCAAATTACTTGGCAGTGCCTCTCTTGAATGTTGTTTCATCTCTTTGGGCTCACCATTGTCCTTACATGCACATGTCCTAAATATAAACAGGTATTATCTTGAAATCAAGCTTTCTTTCTCACCATGTAAGGTATAAAGTCTGTACCATAATAGTTTTCAGTCTGAAGCCCTGGTTGGGCACCCAGGTTGTTGGTGGGTGCAAAGTCTAGTAATCATTTTAATGTGCCCTCACCTTGAATGATTTGTTCAGACTTCAGCAATTTAACTATACAGTTAACGTGAGCTGCCATACATTTTTGCTTGCATAAATTTGTATTTCTTTTCTAAATTCTGCAGACAGCTCAGTTTTCACCTTTAAAGTAGGGCTACAAAATATGAGCAAAATTAAAATTGCACAGTCAGTTGGAGTTCGATTGATATCTTGTTAAATTTCACTGGTGTATGTTTTTCTGCACACTGATTTCAGGGTATATTACAACTTAGATTCATAGAATATTTAGGGTTGGAAAGGACCTTAAGATCATCTAGTTGCAAACCCCCTGCCTTGGGCAGGGACACCTCACACTAAGCCATGTCACCCAAGGCTCTTTTCAACTTGGCCTTGGACACCACCACTGATGGAGCATTCACAACTTCCCCGGGAAACCCATTCCAGTGCCTCACAACCCTCACACTTCTCAAACACCCTCAAACTTCTATGTTTGTGATTTCATGCAATCCATTTTGAAATCATTTGAAAAGCAGAATGAAGCAGTGGTAATAGAAATTACGTATATGTGAAAATACACTGCTGACATTGAGTTAACTTGACATAATAATGCTTAAAGTTTAGATACATATGGTGGACATAAATGATTGTCTCAGTTAGGAGTTGGATTATTACATTTTATAAGTAGTTTACTTAGAACTTGATTTTGTAATTTGTGAGATTAATGTAGTAAATCAAGAGCAAGCAATAACAGGTTGACAAAGTATTAAAAATTTTTACTTATGCTTACACTGATACATCTAAATGAATATTTACATTCTAAAAAAGAAAAAAAGTAGTATCAAGTTTATAAAGAATGTGAGAAAGAAGGAAAGTTTTATGAAGATGATATATGAAGCCTCCTGAAAGAAGTCAAATTTCACGGTGTTGCTAAATATAGCTTTTGCAATAGTCGTAAGGTCTGTTACACCCGTTTAACTTTTGTTAGCAAGTAAAATTACAAGTTTTAATATCTGCTTACAATATGACCAAGATTTTCTCCTACAGCAGCTATATAGATAGTGTTACCTATTTCAGTCCTGGGAAAGATCACCTCAACAAACGCAGCAATAAAGTGGGGGGAAAAAACAAGAAGCGGATTTCCTAAAATCTCCCCTCTTGCTCCACTGCTTTTACTAATCCAGCCCCACATTTATTTTTATAAGGGAATAATGTGGATGTGGGAAAAAATAGCTTTCCAGAACACTGTTGTCCTTTGTCTCCAGCATATCTGCATTTGAATTTCTTTTTCGTATCAAAAAAAAAAAAAAAAAAAAACAAACAAAACCCCCAAAACCCCCCAAAAATACACAAACAAAAATGAGTTAAAAAAAGCCCCAAACCAAAACAACTCTAAAGCACATTCATTTAGAGAAAAGCAGTGACATCATCAAAGGGATGCCCTGTGAGGGTGGTACTTCTTGGATGTACCTTTCGTCATCTAGCAGTTAAATGTCAGGTCACATTTAGGTCTCCCATTTCTTCCCCAGTCTGAGAGAAACAGGAGCCTGCAGTGATGACTCATTCTATCTGCATCGTGGTCTGAGACAGGGAGAATGAATCTCTCTCTGTAGGTGCTCTTCTGTAACCATTTGTTAGGGAGAGACACTGAAGACTTGTCTGCAGGTTCTAGAGCACTAACCAGTACTGTAATGGCAAAGGTGTAACTGTGTCAGATGCCTAATTTTACCATGGAAAATTAGATTAGATTCATTTAATCCAAGATTATTACTTCCCACCGAAAATACAGAAAGAAATCTCTTTGAAAAAGAAGCCTTGATTCGTTAATCCTGCTAATACTTTTTGAAAATAAATCCTGAATATTAATATAAACATAGAGATAAGGGGCTGAGGTCAAGTGTGCCAAATTTTTTCAAGCAACATGAAAGTAATTTAGATGTATAAATATCTGCACTGTCTTTCACACAGCTGGAATTCAATACTTCATGACTCAGTGCAGGGAGAGTCTCAATACTTACTTAAAGTAACTCAAAACAATGCAAGAGCCATTGTTTTGAAATGTCACAAAGCAGCTTAGTCTTAGCACATAGAGGTATAATGCTTCTCTCCATGAAATATGATTAAAAGTGAATCTTGCTACCTACATGTGCCTTCCTTTATGCTTTGTGTCTCTTCACAGTAGTTTTAATACATATGTCAAGCTGGTAATGTAATGAAGTAATAATAGCTTCACACACACTGGCAGCCACCAGGAAGTTATATAAGGTTGTGAAAACAGGGCTTTATTCACTCACCAAAATGACTTTAAAATATTGTTAAGTATTATTACACTATTTCTTTTTTGCCCAAAGAGTAAAGAGATGAGATGTTGCTCTGTAACATTTTAGAGTTTTGGATCAATTACAAAAAAGCTTTTTAAATGGACTACAAGTGTAATTATGTTGGCTTGGGGATTTTCTCACAGTACCTTAGATTTTTGTACCTTGCATAACTTTAAATGTGGTTTCCAGTTACATTTAGGTTTTGAAGGTAATTTTTGGAGTGCGAGGTCGGATATGTTTAATTTTTTTATTTGATCTGTCCTCAAAGATACAATACACAAATTCTTCATTATAGAGACTCTGATGTGAAATAAAGTCAGGTAAATTTGATTTGCAGTGGATTATCATTTTTATAGTCTACTACCTACATATATTTGCACAACTACACAGTTTTGGAAGTTTCTGTGTGTGATTTGGACTGTCTTTTGTGCATATACTTTTATAATTACTCAGTTACATTCACTTGCACTTACTAAAATAAAGCCAGCCTGCTCTTAAGAATCTGAGGATCATGTGAAAACCCACATGTTGTTGAGAGAGAAGCCTGTAGGAAAGGTTATAAGACATTTGAAACTACATTATCATTCTTAACTGGAGTATTTATCAGAAGATATTTGCTGAATGTAGCCCTTTATTCTGTCTCTGTGAACAGATGGAAATTTGTATACTTTTTTTTCTCAGAACTGTTCCACTAGTTACTGCAAATAGATTTGAGCTTTGAGATTTTTTGTGAACATTAGCTGAATATTCAGTCACTGGAATAATATTTGCTATACGCTGTTTAAGATTTGATTGGTCTCCAAGACATTAAATTTTCAGACTACAGAGACTGTAATGTTAAAGCCTACCTCCTGCTCACAACAGGAACATTCTTTAACTAGGGCAGCATTAAGGCTGATCTCAGAATGAGAAGAATGGATATGAGCTTTTATGAAATTGTGACTTCTTTTCCCTCATGTCTTTTAGTTTGCTTCTCTTAAAAAAGAAAAAAAGATAAAAATATGTCTATTCTTTTTTTATAGAACTAAGTTGAATAATCGAGAGGCTGCTATACCTGTTATACCAGCTTTCCAGGCTCATGGTAAAGCTGGTATACAAAACAAAACAGGCCTGTCTATCCCTCGCTTCCTTTGCGCATGCCTCTCTAGGGGATCCATTTATTTGTATGCTGAGAGTGAGTGAAGCAACCCAGACTGTTTATGGTCCACTGTGCAGTTTAACCCAGACACTTGACTTTAAATACAGACTGTCTGAGTCAAACTTAAGTGTTAGGGAAGTGTAAATGAAACCGAATTTGGCAGGTTACTTTGTGAAATTCACTTTTCTCTATGTGCAGATAAATTTACCATCATGTGAGGCAGTGGTGCACCGTTCATGACATGATTGATTTGCCTTCTCTTTTGTTAATCTCATTTTTGGTTGACACTTTTAACAATATTATATGTGGCCACAATTGTATGACTTTCACAACAACTACCATAGAAAGAGTGTGCTTTAACACCTTCTACAACTGATAGTAATTGGTAAATTTTAATTGCTCTTAATAGTAGTATTCCTTTTTATACTGAAGGCTCTGGCAACTTTATCCACATTGGAAATTTTCATTCATTTCAACAGGTTTGTCTCTCCAGTGAATTAATTCTCAGATTTAATGCTAGAGCTATGCACTTTAATATGGCAATTAAAATACAAACCCTAAGTTACAAAACAACCACTGAAGAGCTTGTAAAAAGAAAAAAAATATATGCAAAGATTGTGGCCTTTGGAGAACATGTTTTTGACCTCATGTCTAGGCCTAGAAACAGATGTTCATTACCACAACAGTATCTAAGGGAATTAAGCAATTCCATTGTCATATTGCACTAAGTGCTACATAAATACAGTGAGAGATTCTAGAAAAACTGGAAGTCTAAGGGATACCTGACTAATAAAAAAGGTATTTTCTTACCTGATTCTAAAGTTTCTCATAAAACATAATAAGAAAAAATCTGTCTAATGGAAAGGAGTAAAAAATGTTGCTAATTTGTAGTAATACATTGAATCATATTATCTAATGCCTTGACTATAAGACATCCTTCCAACCTAGCTTCAATAGTAAAATTTCTGTTATAGTCAAGAAAGGTACGAATCACAACCCATTTCTTCTGAGTTATGTGCTAGAGAAAGATGACCACCTGCAAAATATATATAAGGCTGCTGTAACCCCATTTGTACAGCTGTCATTACAGACTCTGAGGGAATAAAGGTATCTTAGCAAGAAGTGTCACCCTTTCACACCCTTTTATCACAACTTTCACATGCCAGAAGTGAAAACCGGCATCCTTGAAAGTTTTCTCAGGTGCCTAAAACTTCTTACTATTCTCAAATACTGATAGGGATTTTTTCAGTGTATCTGTCTTTTCTGAAACCATGGGAAGCTACCAGTCTGATACATTCAGTGAAAAATTTTTACTACTACATAATTCCATTTATCTTTGAGGTGCTGTCAAAAATGTTTAACTATAGCATTCTAGGGTAGAGAGCTTCTTTCTTGTTATTTTGAGCATCAGATGGGTCTCATGTAGACATAAAAAAGGAGTAAACTACAGGATATTTTTCTTGTAGAGCTTCAGTAATTGAATGCTATAACTATTGTTTCTCTGCTTCCAAATAGTGACAAGTGCATTTAATGATAATGAATGTTTTGGGTGCTTCATTAATTCTGAAATGCAATGTAAAATTTTCCTTATTTGGAAGTAATTAGCCTTGGACAGAGAAATTAAACTCACTAAAAAATCAAATTTTTGTTTTTAATAGTTATACCTCTGTCATGTTTTGAACTTCTGATGTATTCTTATAAGTTATTGGATTAAATATCAATGTTTTCTGAAATTATACCTTGTACAGATTCTATACTGCTAAAAAAAAAGAGTGACTGTAGAAGTAGGCAGCATTAACAAAATCAGCAAAAACAACAAAAAAGCCCAAATCTACAAGAAAATACCCAAGAATATAAATACTATACAAAGTAGAAGCACAGAGGATTAAGGAATAAAATATATTTTTAAACACACTGTCTGCAAGGCTTGATTAATGAGCCTAAGCACTGCAGCTTGTCTCAATCCAAACACATATTTGTATCAAATATATTAAGAATTTTTTAATGCTAAATGATTGAGTCCCTGCCATTTTCTTAGTCCTGAACAGGAAGTTTTCAATTAGTTACCAAGACACTAAATTTCCTATTTGCTGATAAAAAAGTTTTTAATAGTAGAATTAAATTCAAAATGTTTACGTATATTAAAGGCTTTGGAACAAATAGAACTTGGGCAAATGCAGTGTGTCTTGTTCATACCTTCATTGTTTCATCCTTAATAATCTTGAAAATGCTTTTCATTTTTATTTTCCTCTCACTTCTTCTGCAAAAGAGCTATCTAAGTTATGTTAGTCTATTTTATGGCCCATTTAGAACCTGATCTGGCTGCTAAGACTACCAGAGGCATGAACATTGTAATGTGGACAATTTCACAGCAGAAACTGGAATTCCAAATAATTTCAAGTCTGCTGATAAAGAGGTCAATAGATAGTGTTCTGCAAAAAAGGCCCTAAAGACCATTAGCAGTTCCCCAAATTAGCTATCCTGAAAGGTAGAGCTCTTGAAATCTGAAGATTTTTAATTAATCTTTAGAATAAAAAGGAGGAATAGCTATCATTTTTTCATATAGATATGCAGTTTTCATTCTTGATTTACTCTCCTAGTTAACAGTACTTATTAGTATGAAAATTATTTTCATTTTATTAGTGATCTCATATGTATAAATCTTAAGCATATGAATGTTATTTGCAAAACAGATGTCCTGGGTTCAGCAGTAGCAGTCATTTTTCTCCTTCTTAGTAGCTGGTGCACTGCTGTGGTTTTGACTTTCAGCCTGGGAACAACACTGATAACACCAATATTTTTAGTTGCTGCTAAGCAATGTTTACTCTGACCAAGGACTTTCTGAGTCTCATGTTCTGCCAGGGACAAGGAGAAGCCGGGAGGAAGAAGAAACAGGACACCTGACCCAAAATAACTGAAGAGGTATTCCATACCACAGCATATCATGCCCAGTTATATAAACTGGGGGCAGTTACCCAGAAGGGCAAGATCACTGCTCAAGTTAGGCTGGGTATCTGTCAGCGGAGGGTAAGCGGTTGTATTTTCTTCCCTTGTTACTTCCCTTATCATTATTACTATTGGTGGCAGCAGTAGTGGGTTTGTGTTATACTTTAGTTACTGGATTGTTCTTCTCTCAACCCATGGGAGTTACATTCTTTTGATTCTCCTCTCCATCCTTTCAGGAGTGGGGGTGGGGAGGAAGGAGAGGGAGTAAGAGATTGCATGATTTTATCTGAGTTATGGCTGGGCTTAAACCAAGACAACAGAGTATTCACTAAAGTTAGAAATATGCTGCAGAGATTGGTATTCAAAGAATGTAATCTTTATGTGTTTTTCTGAATAAAGGTAGCCATAAATAGACACTCAAGTCCCTCATGTTTAGTCAGATCATGCAGTAATTATAATAAAAGTTTTATAAGTTAGGATTTACTTTGTCAAAGCACCACAGATTTCCATTTACTTCCTATTCCTATGCAATCTGTCTCCTTCCAGCCTAGATAACATGGCTGTCTGAAATTCTAAAAGATGCAAGAGGGTTTCAGCAGTGATTAAGAAAAGTCAGGAACTGAAAGTGAATTGAATGTACTGTAAGAAAAAACAAAACTAGATGAAACACACATATAAAGCAGAATGACACTGTAACATTACTATACTTCAAGCAGTTTCTAATGTTACTCTGTCATCACTTCCTCAGTAGATGGTCCCCTTTTTCTTCAGCAAATGAAAAATACTTGAATAATAGAAATGAAATTTTTGGCATTATTTATTGCAAGTATTCAGACTGTTGGTATTTAATTTCTATTAGCACTACTGCTTTGTTTCTACATTTTCTGTGACTAAAAGATATGCTGAGTCTCTAAAAAAAAAATCAGTAGTTTTAACCATGGATACTTAAAGACTAAAATTATCATAACACATATATTACGTGTCATTAAAAGTATAGAAAAATAATTATGAAGACATATAGAAGGTTAATAACCCAAATGATAAAATATTCATTCAAAATTTTCTTATTTGAATGAATGATTTTGTACTAATAAAAATGGATATGCCATCTATTTTCTTACTTGGCATTCCTGTGACTCAGAGCAGAAACTGGTTTTTAGTAAGTATGGGAAGGGTCTTGGAACAGACAGCATAACTTCAAAGGGGCCTTTGAATGGCTTCTTTGTTTCACAGAAGGAAATCATGC
The DNA here is from genome assembly GCA_025448015.1 of Bolborhynchus lineola. Taxonomy (NCBI): domain Eukaryota; kingdom Metazoa; phylum Chordata; class Aves; order Psittaciformes; family Psittacidae; genus Bolborhynchus; species Bolborhynchus lineola. Next base: position 9,779 of record JAOEHX010062871.1, on the reverse strand, counting down.
CAGGCTACATTAAAGCTGTTTCAATTTCTTTAATGTTCTTTCATAAATTTGGATCGAAGTACAGAGGTTAATAGCTGTTCTGGAATCATTTGCCTTGAAACCACAGTACCATTTTCCAGTGTTATGAAGGATCAATTTTAACCTTTCAGCATTGGAGAGACAAGGACAAACTGAGTCAAATTCCACTTGTGAGTTAAATGCATATAAAGTGATAGACTGGTCTTTTTGTTTACTGGGTGCGAATAGAAGGAATCTCTTCCTATCACCTGTGCAACAGCATACAAAATGTGGCCTCTTCAGGAATCAGTGTTTGGCCTTTTCACAATTATGAAATCGGCATTTTCATACAGATTTCCTGTGGGGGACATATTTTGTCCTTAGTAGCAAAGCTTGTTTGTTCTAGAAATTAGAAATGAGATTGTTGTTACATTCTTATGACACTTTTATGTAGTCATGTTATTAATACTAACAGCATTTTTAAAGACATAAGGAGTATCTTCACATCTTTCTGCAATAAAGCCCAGGAGAAAATAGATTTTTAAACTGATGTATTTGCTGTCTCTGATTTAAATACATTTGATTCTAATTCACCATTGGAAGTGCAGAGAGTGGGTATGTGGTGGATAAGGAATATTGACAATGTATGTTGCCAAAATGATTTCTGGGGGAGGAAGAAATTCAGCATGCCTTCCAGGAGAATATGCTCCAAGAGTTTACCAGGCACAGAGGTGAGGCTGACTGATCTGTAGTTCCCGAACTCATCCATTTTCCCCTTCTTGAAAATGGGGGTTATATTTCCCTTTTTCCAGTCATCGGGAACCTATCCTGACAGCCATGATTTTTCAAATATGATGGACAGTGGCTTAGCAACTTCGTTTGCCAGCTCCTTCAGGACCCGCAGATGGATTTCATCAAGCCCCATGGACTTCTGCCTGGTAAAATCTTGGAGCAGATTCTCCTGGAAGGCATGCTGAGGCACATGAAAAACAACAAGGTGCTTGGTGACATCCAGTATGGCTTCACTGAGGGGAAATCCTGCCTGACCAATATGGTGGCCTTCTATGATGGGGCTGTGGAACTAATGGACAGTGGTAGAGCAGTTAATGTTGCCTACCTGGATTTGTGCAAAGCATTTGACAGTGTCTCACATGACATCCTTGTCTCTAAGTTGGAGAGACATCAATTTGATAGGTGGACCACTCAGTGGATAAAGAAGTGGCTGGAGGGCAACACACAAAGAGTTGTGGTCAATGGCTCAATGTCCAGCTGGAGACCAGTGATGACTGGTGCCCCTCAGGGATTGGTGTTGTGACTGGTCTTGTTCAACATCTTTGGCAGTGGCATGGGCAGTGAGGGTGCTGTCAGGAAGTTTGCCGATGACACCAAAGTGGGTGGTTCGGTTGATGCGCTGGAGGGAAGGAATGTCATCCAGAGGCGCCTTGACACGCTTGTGAGGTGGACTGATGCTAACTTGATGAAGTTTAACCATGACAAGTGCAAGGTCCTACACCTGGGTTGGAGAAATACCAGGCACAGCTACAGATTGGGCAGAGAAGAGATTGAGAGCAGCCCTGCAGAGAAGGACTTGGGGGTGTTGGTTGATTTAGAAATGAACATGAGCTGGCTTCAGTGTGTGCTCACAACCCAGAAAGACAACCATATCCGGTATTACATCAAAAGGAGCATGACCAGCAGGCCGAGGGAGGTGATCCTTCCCCCATACTCTGCTCTCATGAGACCTCACGTGGAGTATTGTGTGCAGCTCTGGTGTTCTCAACATCCAAAGGACATGAAATTTTTGGAACAAGTCCAGAGGTGGGCCACGAGGGTGAGCAGCGGACTGGAGCACCTCCCTTGTGAAGACAAGCTGAGAAAGTTGGATGTGTTCAGCCTGGAGAAGAGAAGACTGCGCGGAGACCTCATAGCAGTCTTCCAATATCTGAAAGGGGCCTATCGGGATGCTGTGGAGGGACTCTTCATTAGGGATTGTAGTGAGAGGACAAGGAACAATGGGTTCAAACTTAACCATGCAAAGTTTAGATTGGATATGAGGAAGAAATTCTTTAGTGTAAGGTTGGTGAGGCACTGGAATGGGCTGTCCAGGGAAGTTGTGAATTCTCCATTGCTGGCGGTGTTCAAGGCTGGATTGGACATAGCCTTGGGTGGCGTGGTTTAGTGGGAGGTGTCCCTACCCAGGAACTAGATTATCTTGTGGTCCTTCTGAACCGTAACTATTCTACAATTCTATGATTCCAAAGTAAAATGCTCCTCTCGTTTTTGGTTGCATGTCTAAGAGTCTGTGTGCTTTCAAAGGCTTGCAAACATTGCATCTTGAATGCTGCATCGAAGGCTGCACTCTTAGGCCATCATAGGAAACATTATCTAATGCATTAAAGCTGTCCTCCGAAGTATGCAAGCTGAAGCAGTACCCAAAAGAATTACCTCAATAACCATTCCACAAAGCTGAACTTTTAGCAGGCTTGTAAAAAGCGTTAAGACATCAAGGCCTACACCAGGGATGAGCAACTTTATTTTTCCAGATACTCCAGAAAAAGGGAGTAAAAAGTCATGACATTGCAGCTACAGCAAAAATGTTTATTAATAAAGTTAGGTTGCCGTCATCTTGCTTTAATATTTACTCTTTTTTAGATAATTCTTATTGATTCATCCTCTATGACACTTGGGAAAACTACATAATTCCTTTTTTAGGAACAGCTTATTTATTAAATTAGTTATTTGGGATAACTGAAAATAAAAATTATTACTGTTAGAAAATAAAATTCTCATTCATCTGAGAAAATAACTATTTTTTTTACATAATATCTCTATTTTTTCTTTTACATGACATGTAACTTAACAACTTTCAAGGCACTTAGTTTGTCTTCCTGGTTTCCTATTCATTGCTCATTCTCCTCTCCCCCTGATGGCAACAATATCCAGCTTTCGATTGTTTCAGCTGTCAAAAATTCTTCAATGAGCAGCTCTCTTTTAATACCAGTTTCTAACTCACTTGCATGTCATGCTAGGGACTTCCTGTAGCTCCAGTCCTATCTCTAGCACACACAGAATTCTTCTGAATTACATTTATCTTGTTACACATTTGTTTGTTAACAAATCTTAAATTGTTGTCATTGTATGTTGAGAATGGAATCTGTAAGCTGCATGCAACAATATTAGTTTCATAATAAGTGCAAGTGCATGAGGAGATGAGTGTTCTTTAAAATCAACCAGAATTTCTGCAGCTTCACCAGCTCACATTGTTTCCTATAATGCTATTCATGCATTTGCTCTCACATTTCTGAAGTACAGATGAGAAAAATAGGGCATAGCTTAAACAAAAGTGTTTCCTTCCTTTTACCCTGCATTTCTCAATGCTAAAATAGTTATAAAATTGATGCTGTCAAGTTTCAATCCTTTAACTGACTTTCACACCTTTTGTTTGCTTGTCCTTTTGGTTCCTAGATCCTAACAGCAGTGAAGGTCTCTGTGTGCACCAGCAATTCCCTGTGGAGACAAACTTGCCATCTCCATTATCTAAGAGCCTCAGTATGTGCCTAATGTACTTGGCTTGCTAAGGAGTTGATGATGAAGCACTGAAGCTGTCTCTTTAAGTGAAATGCACACTTACTTAATTAAGTGTCAGTGGTGCCATGTTATTGCTTTACTTTTTGATCTTTAAGCTGCAAATTATGTTTCCATCCCATCAACTCATTCGCTTTTTTGAAACACGGTTAGTTCACCAACTGCATTATACAAATAATATGAACACTCTTTACAAAGAATTCTATAATTTATCACTGTTTTACACTTCATTAAACAGAAAAATGAAGCAAATTTTATTTGAGACAGAATATGGTTTTATGCTGAAAATTTTATATAGCAATTTAAAATGTTCTCAAACACATCTGCCAAAGATGTTAAATAGCTAATTATAATTTTCCCCCTACAATATATGATAATGTGGTGATAAAACGTGCCTTCAGAAACATTTGTAGGAAGTTGTCAACAATAAACATGGAAGTTGAAAGGTTTGAATTTACCAGATGATGTTTCTTTCCTTCTTTCTTAATGGTGTAAGAAAAGCATGAGGTTGTGATGTTGGTTCTGCTTTTTTTTTTTGGTTGTTTTATCTTTTGTCAAGGTCATAAAGCTTGCACTTACAATTGTCAATCATTTTCTGGCGCCTGCCTGAACACTTCTGTGCATGCCAGGTTTTCTGTCACAGAGGTTTTAAGTGCCACCTATCTCCTTCTCTCTTTTACCCTATGTAGATAACATAAACTTATAATTAAAAGACCCTGGGGAACCTTTGAATCTCATTTATTTTTTCAGACTAGTAACATATGAATTTTAATATTTTAGTAGCCAGTTCTGTCTAAACCATTTCATAGTTGATAAGAAACCTAACCCTATGTAAGCTTAATTCACTGATGAAGTAGAAATGAGTCTTAATTCTATGACACTAGCTAAAAAAAAGTAAAATACAAAAACCAAACCAAAAAGAGCAAGGAAGAAAATCATTCTAGAAGCTAAATGCTAAGAAGTCCTCGGGAAAAAATTATACATCTCTGATCATATCTGATCTGAAAGGGGCCCATAGTGATCCTGGGGAGGGACTCTTCATTAGGGACTGTACTGAGAGGACAAGGGGTAACAGGTTCAAACTTAAACAGGGGAAGTTTAGATTGGATATGAGGAAGAAATTCTTTACTGAAAGGGTGGTGAGGCACTGGAATGGGTTGCCCAGGAAAGTTGTGAATGTTCCATTGCTGGCGGTGTTCAAGGCCAGATTTGACAGAGCCTTGGGTGACATAGTTTAGTTGGAGATGTCCTTGCCTATAGCAGGGGCATTGGAACTACTTGATCTTAAGGTCCTTTCCAGTCCTAACTATTCTACAATTCTATGATTCTATGATCAGAGTGATATGATCAGTATGATTTTGGAACATTAATCATATTTACAAATACATATATTCTTTAGCATGTTTCTAAGTAGTACTTGGACTAGACTTGGACAAGAAATTTAATAATAGATTTTAAAAGCTATGTTTTAGAAGATCATAGAATGGTTTGTGTTGGAAGAGACATGAAAGATCAAGCAGTTCCAACACCCCTGCCATAAGCAAGGATGCCTTCCCTTAGACCAGGTTGCTCAAAGCCTCATCCAACCTGGATTTGAACACTGCCAGGGATGGGGCATCCACAGCTTCTCTTGGCAACATGGGACAGTGTCTCACCACCCTCACAGTAAAGAATTCTTTCTAAATGTCTAATCTGAATCTTGGCTTTTTCAGTTTAAAGCCATTCCCCCTTCTCCTATCCCTACATGCCTTTGTAAGAATTCCCTCTACAGGTTTCCTGTAGGCTTCCTTTAGGTACTGGGAGGCTGCTTTGTGACGTCCCTAAGACCTTCCACTCTCCAGGTTATCTAAGTTGTATCAGTGCTGTTGAAGATCAGGAGAGAGACAGAGATGGCCTAAAGCCAACTTTGTGATCAGTATTTGCTGTCTCTGTTCCACTTATGCTAGTTTCAATCTTTACATATGGTCCACAAATTGCCTTAAACTGTATAATACTCTGTCTTTTCTCTGTCTGACATAAGTAAGATAGTTGGACTGGTAGCATATTGTGTTACCAGAGTCAGGTGACCTGGAAAGTAAAGAACAGCTTAATTTATGCTAGAGAAGATTTAAGCTTATCAGCATGATAAATAAGAGCTAAAAACAGCAGAGGCTGTTTTAGGGAACTGGATGAAGTTGTGAAAGGAAACTTCATTAAGTACAAAATCTCATTAAGAATCCTGTGTTACTTGCTTTTCTACAAGGACAGAAAGGCCCTACAGGATTTCTTTATCAGGATTTGTGCCTTTTGTGATTTTTTTTTTCCCTTAGGGCAAAAAGTATGTGGTCATTGTAGTGGTTTTATTTTTCATTTCTTTTATTTATTGTTAATGGATGGACTTGGCTGTGCGTTTGAATTACAGTTTGTGTCAGCAATAGGTATGAGTGTAAAATAAAAAATCATGCAAGCTCTGCAGTTCCTGTACCAGGTCTTATCTTGAAGAAACTCAACCTCTGAGATCACAAACTCTGCACACATAAAAAAGAAAATTACAGTGTAGCTTCCTGAAATATGTTTTAAAGTGTCTGGCAAAGGAGTCGGGAGGAAGGGTAAAGGAGTCCAAGAAATGGAAATAAATAATTTTACTCTATTTTTTTTATATTAAGTAATAGTAAACTTACCATGAAGAGCTTTGGTTTAACGAATTATCACTAGTGATATAAGCTCAAAGCTACTAAAGATGCCCACTGAAATAAAATTACAAAGATGCGTCAATATTTTCTTGGCTCAGGGTTCAGAAAAACTCATTTATGTCTGGACTTGATGATCTTGAAGGTCTTTTCCAACCTAAATAGTTCTGCAGTTCTATCAGTCGTGGGTGAAACTGCTAACACTAGGAAAAAATATTTCTTTTTTTCCAGTGAGGAGGATGGGGAAATTCAGTCGAGGATGAGAATGTGGGAAGAGGATGAGCACGTCTTTAGGGCCTGCACAGAAAAGACTGTGGCAAAAGATTTGAAAAGTGAGCAAGAGTAGGAAAAAAGTGCTCCTTCCTCACAAAGCCTTTTGCTTGAGAGGTTACTGAGACAGAGAAATGCCAAGGTAGAAGCAAAATGGGAAAAAACTCCTATAGTAGCCATGAAGTGATTACACTGCAAGGGCTTGACAACAAATATCACTAATTTTTTGTTTATGCTTTTATTATCTATCTCTTAGGTATATGGACTATAAACACAATTTGTTTAGTCATCCATTTGGTATGACAAATGTTGACTATGATCAATAAATGCAATGAAGCATTACTGTAGCAAGCTAAATATTTAGCAATTTCATAATTAATAGTTTAAATAAACCCAGCTCAGATCAACTTATCTAGTGCAGCTTAGACTCTTACAGAAAAAAAAACAGATATTTCTTTTTTTTTTGAGAAAAACAGTGGTTTGTCAATATCTCAGATACTTTATAAGCAATTGTCAGTAATTAATAGCTATAGAGCTTATGAACTGAAATAATAGTAATGTGTTAAAGCCTCTTTATACCATAACAAGTATAAAGAGCAGATACATGAGTGAATGATTCACAGCAGCAACACTTAAGCAAGCTCTCAAGAAATAGGCCAGAGTGTGAACAATTACTGGTTGTTTCCTTTACCTACCACCACCACCAAAAGTAACAATATTTCCATTAGACATAGCCAGCAGCTGTGCATGTTGATGGGCCCCAGCACAATTGCATTATTTCCCCAGTTGTCTGTCAGCCTTTAACATGCTTTAAGTTCCTTCTCTTTATCTCCATAGCTAGGAGCTCTCTTGCTTTAGATGAGCTGGTACAATTGCAGGGATATGTTTTTTTTTTTAATGGAGACTGATCAAGGGATGGCAGAGGGAGCATTCCTACCGTTAACGGGGTGAGTCAAAGCAGACTAATAGCATTGCATAGAGCAGGAGACTGGGGTCCAGAGATCTTATCTTTCCTGGGGTCCAAAGCCTTGTATTTCCTGCTCCCTTTTAAATATTTTTTAAGAGGCAACTGTCGGCGAATTGCAGTAATCATACAGACTCTGAGCATTGTATGAAATGACTTTCAAGATTATTTCTCTGATTACTCAGTAAAAATAAGAGTAAGTAGGGGAACAAAATTAAACATACACTGTAAAACAAGACCTAAAGTGGCTGAAGCAGAAAATGAAAGTACAGTTATAGTCCATTGTAAATAAGGAGTGTGACAGTACCCAAATATTTTCTTCTCTTCTTATAAAGCATCGGTGATTTTGTTTTACATGATGAAGCATAGTTTTCTCTGTAGTTTTGATAAACCTCACCTTCAAGTATTTTAGGGCAACTGAAAAACTAAGGGGTTTTGAACACAAGTCTGTGCACCAATTTCCAAGGAACTCATTTTGCTCTAAAATAAAGATTATATGGGAGAAGTGACAGTGTTTTGGAAAGTAGCTTATTACAAAGTTAAGTTACCAAAGGGAAAGAAGAACTATATTAGATGGATTACTATAAACCACAATCAATATAATAATAAGGTTCTGTGAACTCTGGATGCTGACAAAGTCATAGTGTTGAATTTGCTGTCTGAATATCCTTAGCATAATCTGTCTAATTCATTTTATGAAACCACAGACAGATGTTTTTTATAATATTGCTTTCTTCTACAAAGTTCCTGTTACAAGATAAATAACTCCTTTCTAAATAAGTACTTGTATTTGAAAACTAGCAATCAAACAAAAATCAGACTGTTCATTTACAATTATTTCTGCTGTTCTAGTGTTGAAATTTAAGGCTAATCTGTGAAGTAGCATGGCAATATTGTTTTCCCACTTATGCTCTCCACTTTATATATGTGAATGCCAGTCACAGAAACTTAAGCTGATCATTTCATTTTGGAATTAAACTCCTGATTCAGCACTTGGTAAGAATTTAGATTTTATAAATCAACGGTTTCTTGGTTTCAGGATTCTATATGCTAACAACAATGTAGCCAATATTCTCTTCTTCATTTACTACCACCACTACTAATTATAACAGCACAAAGAAGTGAATTAGAAAAGCTGGTGGTAAGATTAAATTCCTACAAAGACTCTTACATCTGCACCATCGCACCATGAACAAGCTTAGGTAACAACGTATAAGGTCACATTCAGAAATATTGGACTAAGAAAGTTACAGAGACGTAATGTGATTTAATATAGTTTTTACAGAACTGACTTTTCCCTTCCTGAGATTCTTTTTAAGCCTATAATAATCTATAAACAACAAAATTAAAAACTGATCTTCATAAGGCATTATCACTATAATTATTTAACATATTAGTTTAATAAAAAGGATTAAAATTAATATTTTAAAATATGAAAGATACCTAGCTCTTTCTGATTAATCTGATTTTAATGTGTGCACAGATGGAATACAGAATATCATATGAGAGCCTCATTAATCTTAACAGATTGCTGATTATGCAGGTAGCAATCATTAGATGGACCTATCTGACCTATTTCACTGGGTGCCATTGGCTGCAAGATCAGCCTGTATTCCATTAATGTCCATGGCTGAAACTTCTGCAACTGTAGTGCTGCAATATCAGATCCTCAGTTAACTAAATAAAGGATTACAATTTGCAGAACTATAAGACAAGATTTTCAAAACAGTTGCTTGTAGTCAGCCTGAATTCAATTCCCAAGAAAGCTCTCAAAGATTCCAGATTTATAAAAGTTAAGCTACTGATTTCAGTGTAGAGCATTTTAAGAGAAGCCTAAGAAATTCAGTTCTGATAAACTGACTCATTCATCAACTTGGTAGAAAGACTAACCCAAAGCCTTTCACAAGACAGACAAATACAAATTTCTTGCATTAATTTCTTTCATCTTCATCCTTTTGTGGCTACATCCTGTTTTCCCCAAGTGCTGTCCTCTTTCAGCAGCTCAGGGAACTAAGATCAGGTGAACTGCAAATGAGCTCTGGTGGCCTGCTGTATACTTTCTTCAACTACTAGAGCAAAATACAATATGTAGCTTCATGGCATGCAAAGCTACAAGGAAATATCAAGGAGAACATCACTTATTCCAGTTCTTTAGCTTCCTTCTCACCTGTTGAGGGGAGCCATTGTGCACCTAGTTCCACTCCCTCAGAATTACAGGATTGTCCTGGGTTCAGCAGTAGCAGTCGTTTTTCTCCTTCTTGGTTGTTGGTGCAGAGCTGTGTTTCTTTTTTTTT
>JAOEHX010062860.1:0-17994 GCA_025448015.1 Bolborhynchus lineola | reverse complement strand
TGGAAGGATCATGCCCAGTCAGCATGGGTTCATGAAGCGCAAGTCCTTCTTGACCAACCCAATCTCCTTCTACAATAAGGTGACCCACCTTGTTGATGAGGGAGAAGCTGTGGGTGTTGCCTATTTGGACTTAAGTAAAGTATTTGACACTGTCTCCCACAGCATTCTCCTGGACAAATTGGCTGCCCATGGCCTGGATAGGTGGATTCGTATCTGGGTTGGAAACTGACTGGATGGCCAAGCCCAAAGATTTGTGGTAAATGGTATCACATCCAGTTGGCAACTGGTCATTAGTGGTGTTCCTCAGGGCTTCATGTTAGGACAAATGTTTAATATCCTCATTGATGATCTGGATGAGGGGATTGAGCGCACCCTCGGTAAATTTGCAGATGACATCAAGTTGGCTGGAGAGTCTTAATCTGCTGAAAGAGAGGAAGGCTCTGCAGAGGGATCTGGACAGGCTGGATTGATAGGCTGTGGCCAATGGTATGCAATTCAACAAGGCAAAGCGCTGGGTCCTGCACTTGGGTTGTGACAACCACAGGCAATGCTCCAGGCTTGGGGAAGAGTGTTTGGAAAGCTGCCCAAAGGAAAATGACCTGGGGGTGCTAATTGATGGAACTGAACATTGGCCAGCTTGTGCCCAGGTGGCCAAGAAGGGCAGCAGCATCCTGGCCTGTATCAGAAATAGCGTGGCTAGCCGGGTCAGGGCAGTGATCATCCCATGTACTGGTGAAGCAGTACCTTGAATCCCGTGTTCAGTTCTGAGCCCCACACAAGAGAGAAACTGAGGTTCTAAAGCAGGCCCAGAAAAAGGCAACAAAGCTGGTGAAGGTTCTAGAGCCCAAGTTTGATGAGGAGTGACTGAGGGTACTGGGGTTGCTTAGTCTGGAGAAGAGAAAGCTCAGGGGGGGACCTTATTGCTCTCTACAACTACCTGAAAGGAGGATGAGGAGAGGAGGTGGCTGGTCTCTTCTCCCAAGTCACAAGTGATAGAACAAGTGGAAATGACCTCAAGCTGTGCCAGGGGAGGTTTAGACTGGATATTAGGAAAAATTTCTTTACAGAGAGGGTGATCAGTCATTGGAACAGGCTGCCCAAGGACGTGGTGGAATCGCCACCCCTGAAAGTGTTCAAAACCCATGTAGATGAAGCCTTCAGTGATATGGTTTAGAGGTGGTCTTGGCAGTCCTGCTGTAATGGTTGGACGTGGTGATCTTAAAGGTCTTTTCCAACCTAGCTGATTCTATGGTCTGCTTTATACCCAGAATTTCAAAGCCTGAGTCCTTGTCTCAAGTCTCTCTCTTAGGTTCCTTGTCAAGATCTAGACTTTGCTGTTTTTAGTTTTGAGACTGAATTTTTCTTCAGGGTCAGTTTATAGCCAAATGTTCTTTTGCTGACACCATCCCCTAGCTTTAACAGATCTTCTTCCTGTCTGTAATTTATTATAAAGTAATAATAATGGACATATTAAATCTTTCACCAATTTAAAATAAAACAAATACTTTCAGTCCCTCCTCGTCAAAGTCACTGTTCTTCCAAGTTAGTCTCAGTAAGATTTGTTAAGATCTTATATTGGCAAGGTGCTTCTTTCTTACAAGCTCAGCAGCAATGTCACTCATTACCTTTTTTATAGTAAATCAGTAAAGGAAACCAGTAAAAAATCAGTAAAGGAAATCCAACTTTGGTTGTTTTAGAGCCATGTGAACTCCTGTGAAGAGCATCAGAAAAGAAAAAAAAAGAACCAACTACAACAAGACCACCTAGTGTTCCTCTGACCCCTATCTTGTAAATTCCTCTGGGCAATGTCATAGATTCTCCTGAAATTTATTGTTTTTTGTAATTTATCTTAATACTGCACTAAAATCCCTGGTAGAATAGTGATGACACAGATGAAACCCTCCATCCACAGAAATATAGACACTTTATAGATAGCCTGCGAAGAGTGGCTCAATATTAGGAAAATTGTGAGGCAAGCTGTTAGTGAATTATTGTCAAGGTCAGAGAACACACATTTACTTTTCGGTAGTTGTACCATTATCAGGCTCTCATGATATATCCACTTGTACTGAAAATGTAGCTAGCATACCTTGGTGAATTTGATTTATTAGCACAGCAACTGACAGGGTTGCCCATTTGTTAGTGCTTATTTTATATTTGAATAGCTTTCAGCACATAAATTTGTAGAATTGCTTGAATACTTTAGCTGTTCCATATTTCATGGAGAAAGCTAGACAGGAAGAGTGCTACTGCTGATATTTCTGTTTTGATACTGTCCATTTTTTTTGTAAATTAAAATAATGCTTCTTTTATTCTTAGGTGTACTTCATAAGCAAAATTTATTGCAAACAGTAAAACTTAAATGTGAAAACTCATTAACTTTATCCTGAATAAATTGTGACAAAACCTTGCAATACAACCTATTTCAAATACAGATCATCTCATAAATGTCTTTAAAAAAAAAAAAAAGAATTAACTAATTATATGAGTTTCTCAGATTAAGCTTACTTTAAAAAAAATGGGTGGAGAAGGAATATATGAGTAAGTATATTGTGCAGGATGGAAGAAGCAGCTCTCAAATGGGCCCAGAAATGACGCCTTAAGTTTTTTTATTGACTTCACTGGTGTTACATCAGGCAGAGCAGCACAGCTTAATTACAGCCAATATTAGCTCATCCTCTTCCCAGAAGGATGCACTTTTAAGTAAACAATTGTATAAGGAACCAAAGAAAGAAAAAGCAAAACTAATTACATGCCCCTAACATCCTGTAAAGTTTCTTTAATACATCTCTGTCCTTTCAAGTCTCCTTTGCTGTGAGGAAGAAATGTTTCATTCAGCTAACTTTATTCCCCTGTATCACTGTGGGCCGTCACCTATGTATGTCCAATTCTATAGATATCTCTGATTTTCTTGGGATCTAGGAGGGAAGGCAGTCAGAAGCACAATTTATATAAGCTCACAGTGTGATGGGAAGATTTCTTTACGGCCCCAAATCATCATGTTGACACTCAGGACTTCTCAATTTCCAAGCTGTCCTCTTAACCAGTTCTCCTACAGTGACTGCATTTTAATTATAGTGGAGAAGGAAGACAGGAAGATTCATCTCCTGTCTTCCACTTTAATGAGTGTATCTTTCCTACACATTGGTGAAGGTACTAATTTAATGTCAACAACAGCTGTAAGACTGACAGTCACAACTCTAAGGATGATTGTCCAACCATGCAAAGGTTTGGCTGTGATCAGGATGAGAAGCCTCTGATTGAAGCTACTCATGGAAATTCTGAGTTGATGTTGTTCAGTTATTCAAAGAAATTGCCAGTTTATAACATCATTTATTGCTGAAGTAATTTTCAGATTATCATCACCATCACTGATATCTGGACTGCTCATTCCTTCCAGCCACTCAATACTAATAACTGGAAAAATGCCTTTTGGGGTGGGACAGCAGGGCTGTGGGAGGGTTCAACACCAGAAATTTTCTGTTGCATTTTAGGAGTATGATCCAAGCAGATGTTACCTGTAGGCCTTATTGTGAAATCCATTAATCTACTGTAGGACTCAAATGATACACACATACAATGCTAAATTGAGTTTAGCTTTGTTCACTGCTTTTTCTTACCAATGAGGTTCATCAAAAATATTTGATCTCATTGTTTTTTTCTCTTAATCCACTAAGTCAAACTCACATGTTGGATTTTCATACTTTCAGGCCTCTACTATAATAATTTACACTAACTGAAAAGCTGCCTTTCTGCGTAGTTTTCATCTCCTGTAAGAGCTATATTCCACTGGTACAGCAGAATAGTCAACATCAATACAGAAGCTTATGTGTGTAGGAAATAACCCCAAAAAGGTCAGAAAGCAAAGCAGAGATTTCCAGGTGAAATGCTGGGCATCCCCGACACATGGTTGCCTCAGTATTTCTTGCTGGGAAGAAAACACGAACTCATTAGTAGTGCTATAATTAGTGGTTGTTGCATTGGTCTATGTACAGAACTTTATGAAAATTAGGACTAACCTATTTTAATTACAAAATATCCACTGTATAATTAACACCACTTAATACAAAATGTCTTCAATATATTTTATATGTAATTGAAATTCTGTAAAATTAAACTGTAATAATATACATAATTTTTCAGGAAGAAAAGTAGGTTAAGATAAGCAAATTTCATGCTTTAAACATTGAGATGAATATTCCCTAGCGTATTAAAATATTGTGTTTTAGACTGTTAATCTTTTCTTTGAATAATAAATATGAGCTTCCCTTTTATGTAATTAATTCAACCCATATTTTTTCAGTAGAGAAATGAAATGTTAAATCATACATAAAAAGTAGCTATGAGTATTTCATTACCAAATTTAATTCAGTCATTTTTACAGACTTATGGAAAATGTTATTCACCTCTTGGGGAAAACTTTTGGCAGTGAAATGTAATTTTGCTTGGCATATATTTTGAATTGCTTGAATCTCTGGTTAGTTATTCCCTTCTGGGGGGGCCATTAAACACAGGCTGGCTCAGAACAATAGTTAGCTCTTTGCAGTGTTTTGTACCTTTAAACCTTTATTACTAACATTACATAAAGCATCTTAATCATCACTTTTGAAAGGATATTGAGAAGTTAACCTGTACTTTCTAAGATTTTAGTTTTGACTTTGTAATAAAATCTGCAACCTAATGTAGTTGTGTGAAATCTGTATGCAAGAATGACAATTTCCAAGGTATTTCAGTGGGGACTGTGACTTTTATTTCTTAGGCTGTTACTACATTTTCATGCAGCTATTTCTGTGGCATAAAATAAGGACATTGTTTGAAGTATGATTATGCTCTGAATGCCCAATGGAGTTTTTAAGATGATACCAGATATCCAGTTGCACAGCTATAGATAGACATTGATTTTTGTGAAGAAAGCCCATTAGAATCCAAGAGAAATGGAAGAAAACACACATTACTTCCCTGTCTTAACAGTTACTGTAGTTGTGGTTTACCCCCAGCCGGCAATTAAGCATCAAGCAGCTGTTCACTCGCTCCTCCTGACAGGATAAGCGAGAGAGTCAGAAGAGTAAAAGTGAGAAAACTCATGGGTTGAAATAAAACAATTTAATAGATAAAGCAAAGGCGCACACAAGCAAAGCAAAGAATTCATTCACCACTTCCCATCAGCAGGCAGGTCTTCAGCCATCTCCGGGAAATCAGGGCTTCATCATGAGTAACAGTGCCTTGGGAAGACAAACACCATCACTCCAAACCTCCTTGTCCTTACTTTTTCCCCTAAATTTATATGCTGAGTATGATGTCATATAGTATAGAATATCCTTTTGGTCAGTTGGGGTCAGCTTTCCCAGCTGTGTCTCCTCCCATGTTCTTGTGCACCCCCAGCATACTTGCTGGTGGGGTGGGGTGAGGAACAGAAAAGGTCTTGACTGTGTGTAAACATCCCTGTGTCATCAACATGGTTTTCAGCACAACTCTAAAACATAGCCCCATACTAGCTACTATGAAGAAAATTAACTCTACCCCAGCTGAAACCAGCACAGTAGCTAAGAAAAACTGTTACCAAAGATAATTCAGTTATACTTCCTCAATTCTGTTTTTGCTTTGTAAATTAAGCCCTAAGGATTACTCAGACACAGCTCTTTTTATTAAAATACTTCTGTTAATATTATAGAAACTGATATCTGGCATCCTTAGTGTGATGGTTTAAAACCAGCTGGTAACTAAGTACCACACAGCTGCTCACTCCCACTCCCCTTTTCTCCTCCCTGAGCAAGATGAGGAGGAAAACATAAAGAAAGTAAAACTTGTGGGTTGAGTTAAGAACAGTTTAACTAAGATAAAATATACTACTACTGCTTATAATAACAATATGGGAAATAAAAAAGGGAGAGAATATGAAACTTAAAGGGAAAAGAAAAAAACAAACAAAAACCCACAAGTGATTGCACAATACAATTGCTCACCACCTGCTGAGTGATAGCCAGACTGATTTGAGCAGTGATCTGTCCCTTCTTAGTAACTTCCCCCTGTTTACATGCTAAGCATGATGTGCTGTGGTATGGAGTACCTCTTTGGATAGTTTGGGTCTGATGTTCTGCCTCTGCTTCTTCCTGGCACCTTGCGCCCCTCCTCACTGGCAGAGCATGAGAGACTGAAAAGTCCTTCATCAGGGTAAGTGCTGTTTAGCAACAACTAAAACATTAGTGTGTTATCAGCATTATTCTCAGACTGAAGCCAAAAGACAGCACTGCACCAGCTACTAGGAAGAAAATTTACTCTATCCCAGCTGAGATCAGGACACTTAGGCAGTCTGGAAAACTAGAGGCTCAGAATTATTACTATAGCATATAATCATCAGAGTAATATAGAGATATGTTGCAGTTCTAAATGGCCTAGGACAGCTTCTGCTAGCAAAGTAGTTGCAGCAATAGAACACAATGTGGACTATAGAAAATGTGCTTGAGGAGACCTGTAAGTATTTAAGATGGTAGCCTTTCCTGAGCTTTGCTCTGTTACTCCTACCCAGTACTCAGGCTAGTTTGTGGGAAGCTAGTTCAGAGATATCAATGTTATCAGTGGCTGTGCCTACGGAACAAGTATTTCAAGGGAATATGATGCGTATGTTCTCCAGAGAGAAGATGTTACAAGATCGGGCCCTAATTATTTTATAATTATGCAAGGCTTTAATTGCAAGACCTTAATGACTGGCTTCATTTAAAACACTTTGGGAACATCAACTTAAATGAAATGCTGCTGTTGAATTATTTTTTTCCTCAACAGTTTTTCTATTTCTTTCTCTCACGAATCTGCTGTGCCTAGGAAACAGAGGAATGATCCATAGAATTAAGAGATTCTAGGCTCAGGTTTCCTGATTATCCTTCCGCAGCTCAAGTAGTAGGCACTCAATTTTGAAGGGATGCACAGTATGATCCACTTTTCATCCTAACAGAGCTCAAATATTCCATGTTCTTTGCTGTTACATAAATACAGCAAAGAAAGTTGAAATGGCCTTTGCAATCAGCTGCTTCCAAACTAGGGAGAGAGAGAGGAGAGAAAGTGCTTATAAAATTTTGGTGAAGGTCACCAGTCATGGATAATTGGTATCAGATCTCAACAAGTCAGCATGCAACGCATATAGAATCTGTAAATTCTTCATTTACAGATGTTATCAGAAATAAAAGATTTGATTTTTTCTATTTTTTTTTTAAGATCTTGATTATATTTTTTTTTTTTTTTTTTTGTAAATTTGTCCTGTACTCGGGCAAGTATTGCCTCTTTATATCTGAAGCGTGCGCTGAGAGTACTGGAGCTGAAATGAAACCCATGCAAATGGAATGTCATAAACTACTGCAAAACATTAGCAATGTTGGTTAGGGATAGATTATGAGCCATTGTAAATACTTTGCTTGGCCCTTACAGTTTTGAGATTAAATTACAATTTAAAATGCAGAAGTGCTTGGAAAATCTCCTTAAAGGAAAAACCTGATCTTGGTAAACTGAGATCTTTGTCAGCAGGTGTGCAAGTTGAGGTAGTGAATAGTAAAATGATATTAATACAGTACCTCGTACTTCTCTCCTGGAGTCTCTAAAGATACCTAGTTGTGATGGTAAAATTTAATTATAAGAAACTATATTTAGTTATATTTAAACTGAACAAAACTCAGAGTCTCTGTCTATTCATCCTGAATCAAAATAAGTACTGAAAGGCTTAATAAAAAATTTAGTAATCATGCTGCATAGAGTAATCCGAAAAATAAAAAAGCAATCTGAAAAAAGAATAGTATGGTTTTTAATAGGGCAGGGTCTAAAATATTATCCTGATAAAGAGTATATTTCTTTTTCTCCCTTGGAAGGAGACAAATGACAGTTACTTCTCCAGGTGGAAACCTTGCTTTGGTCACTTGGAATCTTAATGCTTGTCAGCCTAAGTATCTGAGCTGTCTGTGGGCTATGCATCGTGCTGCTTTGCTGTTCCATGTAATACTTCGGATACAAGTGACAAATAGAAGATTTAGTTAAAATTTTGGGTTGTCTAGGAGATAATAAAATACTTTTATGAAAAAAAAAAAGTGAGACTTAGAATCCAGTATCATAAATGTGCTTAAGCACATTAAAATAATATCAATATAATTAAATTTGGGGAAAGTGCTATTGAATAGTATGAATACACTCAAAAAAAAGTATTTCAAGAACTCCTGTGGTTTCTGTTACAGTAGCATAAAGAATACAGCAAAGCAATCATCAAATCAAACAGCAAATCGGATTCAATATCTAATAAATATGGAACAATCAAACATCACAATAATACTTTAAATTCCAACACTATGGCTTCTAGTCATTGATATGAATGTTTATACAGCTGTGTAGACAGAAACTAAATTTTTAATTCATATCTGAAATGCTGTCTTTTTTCCTAGTTCTTTTTCCTGTTTCAAGTCTGATCTTTTCTTTCTGCCCAAAGGTTTTTAATGCTGATCGTAACAGAACACCCTTTGCAAGTTAAAGTCTGGTAAGTCTTGTGTATTAGGAGTTAAAAAATGTACTAAAACCGAGGAGAAAAGTCTTTCATATCCCCAGAAACCACCTTCATCTCAGTCCTAAGAGTAGCAAAGCTGTTTTCAAGTGCTGAGAATTGCACAGCTTCTGAACTCAAGGTTGGAAATTATTGTTATATATGTGAGAAATGAATTTACCAGCTTGGATATCTTTGTATCTTTTCCATGTATGGTATAGAACACTCTTTGGAAGCCTTTCTGCTGTTTTCCTTACATGTTCACTAAGCTATCCTTGCACACTAGCAGCTCTGCAAATGAGACAGGAATTATTCACTTAAGTTTGTAAGATGCTGCAAAATGTAAGTCACCTTGTTGACATTAGTACAGACTGCAGGATCAGCTTTTCATCTGTGCTAAAAGTAGAGGGAAAGTAGTGGGACAAGATTATCTTTGTGTTCGTGGAAACATGGAAAGGAGATCCAGCACATAAATAAAGGACAGAATTTACTACATTACTTTCAGTTCATTTTATTCTCAGGTTGTTAGAACATAACTGGTATCATGCTGTTCTCTCTTAAAAAAAAAAAAAACCTGTGTAGAAAGTGTTTTTAGATAGAATCCAGTATGCCTAATTTCTTGGAAATGGGATCTTCTGCCACCAGTAAGAAGAAAAATCCCTTCTGTACTCCTGGCATAGTTGCAGTCAGCTACTTGTACTCAGTCAAACCCTCTAGACTGTCTGGGCTTAGTGAAGGCTTTCCTCTACAAGAAGATGATTCTCTTCTTTCATTTTCTATGTTTGTGTTCCATATTCCTCCCTGATGATTTAGATGAAGTGTGCTTCTCATAGCTTTGTAGATATATATCCTGGTTTTATAATTCTTCTAAAATTGCATATTTTAAGTGTGCAGGAAACCATTAGATCAACACGTTACAGAACAATGGACTCCAGAAAAAGGATGTTGTTGTGCTACATAGTTATAATGAATCTTCACCCAAACCCCTTTTTAGCAATTGCTTCTTAAAAAGCACTTTTTCTTTATTTGAGAGAGAAAATTAAGGGGAATCCTTATTTTCTTTATCAGGAAAATAATGATTAATTATTAACTCAATAAGTGATAGAATAATTAATGATTAGAGTAATATAATTGTAAAGATTTATCATGCTGCTATAAACTACTTCTTTTTTTTTTCTTCTGTATCTCATGTGAAAAAAACCTCATGAAGTGATCTGTGATGCAAAGTCTGTGCTTTTGTCATCATCATTCTCTTATTGGAAGACTCATCTCTTTAGAAGAGAAATTGATTCCTTTGCCTGGCATCAAAACATAACAAAAAAGCTATGAAACTGGCTTTTTGTTGGACCCAAACAATTTATTTTCTGTGAGATCAAAATCTGGGGCATGAGTGTATGGATGGAAAATTCCAGATAGGAAATGCTCAGGCTTTCATAAATGTTTACTTTAGAGTATGTAAACTTGGGATTTAAGAGCAAGTAAGATGAAGTGGCCACTGTGTTAAAAAAATTCTGGTTTTCAGTTCTGTTCTGGTTCCTTAGCAAATTATATTTTGAATTCTAGTTTCTCATGTTTTGGCTTCATTTAGAGACAGATCTCTCTGTGTATGTGTCTGTGTGGGAGTGTATGTATATGTGTATGTATGTGTCTGTATGTGTATATTTAAGACTTGAAAAATGCTAAACCCGATTCCAAACCCCATTCATGTTAATATCTTTTGGCTTTATATCCATCATTATTTGGAATATGATTAAATCTCATTTACTTCACTGTGCCCAAAGCATGTGTTTAAAGTCAAGCAGGTGCTTCAGTGTTTTCTGAATAAGGACACTTTCCTGAATGGGAATTCAAAGTGAATACACTCCATGTGAACAGTAAATATCTTTTTGTGTCTAACTGTTCAGCACCATATCAAAGTCTGAGCTTCAATTAATACATTTTTTTTCTTGTTAATGTTGAAAGAAATATTGGATCACATGGATTGAATTCCTTTTTGAACTGCATATCTTTTCAGGGCTGCGAAAGAATGGAGAAATATTCTTTAAAATGAACTAGTATCTCATCATTAGTCCACAAATTCATTAACCTACATGAATATTAGAGTTTTGGTTCAGAGAGCTTTTTGTTTACCTTTGGTTATTTTCTGGAGAAACCTCTTGCATTTATCACCTGTGCAGTCATTTATAACATATTTAATATATAGCACAGTCAGTGAAGGAGCGTTCTTTTTGATTTTTCTTTTTTTGTTTTTCTTTTTTTTTTTTTTTTTTTAAATGTATTCTTTAATGGTAATATGTTTGTAACTTATTACTGGTTAGATACATTTCTGTTTAGGATTAACTTGTTTGTCTGCAATAACAATGGCTGTCAATTTTTAAAAACTGAAGGTGAATATTTGTACTATGAAAAGGAAAGCTTTTCAGCTGAACCCCAGTAGCCAGTTTCAATTTGCTAATATTTTTGAGGTTGTGATCTCAAAAAATTGCAATATGTAGACACCCAGTTATGGTAATGCAATATTTCGTGTTAAAAAATCTAGTATCAGTTACAAAAATTTAGAAGGCATTTAAGAATATATATTGTTTTCAGGAACTGCACAGTAATAACTTTTTAAAATATTTATATACTTTTTACTGTCAACATTTATTTTCCAGAAAATGCATTTGAGATTGTAAATTACTTGCACCAGTATAATATTTTTTTCAAAATTCAGGTCTTTTAAAATCAACAGCAAAATTCTAATACTGTAAGCTTGCAAAATGTTGAAAAGCACGATTGGAGTCAGTCTCTACAAAAATAGTAGCCCAGTGAATCTCGATCTATATTTATGTAAGGAATTCAAGTTTGTACCTCATTTAGAAAAGAAACAAAATGATTCAAAAGTGATTGTGGTTTAGATCTATACATTAGATTGAGATTTAGGATCTCAAGTTGTTTTGAATTTATCTTATTTTTATTTTGGAATTTGTCTTGTAAATTTTCAGCATGATTGCTTATATAATCTAATTCATTTCCTCACAGCCATTTTCTGGAATGATGGTAGAGCCATGATACACAGCTATCTTAGTTAATTGGGACATATCAGCTTCCCAGGGCAGCAGAATATTCTGAAGAGCACAAGTTGCCTTTCATGAGTTAAAAAATAACGATGCTCCTTTTGGGAGTGTTCATGTGCTTTCAAATTTGATTCAAAAGCTTATTGCAAATTTTGGGCACTATGAGAATTGCTGCAATGCTTTCATTTTTACATTTTTCTTTTAGGTTTGGCATTTCCCCAATTTGCCTGATAGCTGGCATTCTGACATATACGTGTGTTCAAGTGCTTTCAAATACTATTAATGCACACAGTGCAAAACGTAACTCGTGTACCTTTCAGCAGTTGCATGAGTTACTTATGGCATCAGTTGCAGAAAAAGAAGACAAGTTTAAGGAGATACTGTTGGGTTTTTTGATGTCTTTATAGATAGTCCATTACAAAAGTCCCTGAAACTTTTGGAAAGTACTGTAACAGATGTCGTAAAAATAGGTGCAATATAAAAATACTAGTTTTGTTAATGTAAAAGGATTTAAGCTTGAAGAACCTTAAAATCAATCACTTCACTGATTATGATGTTTAGTAGCCCACTAAACTAGGTGAGTAGCATTGTCAGTATCTTGACAAAAGTCAGAGGTTGCAACGTAAATGTAGATGTTAACTGTTTACCTAGTTAGAAAAACTGACTTCTGTTTAACTGCTTTTGCAAATAGTAGGCTTTTACTCTGTGGCTGCTAATCTTCTCAGGCTGTCTTTACAGTGGGTGGAGTAGACAGGCTCTTTGAGAAGGAAAATGGAAGAATATGCTCTTAATCTGCCCCTGGAGAAGCCTGCATCCCTTTACTACAGAGGAAACCTAGGAGATTTCCCTCCTTAGATGATCCTTAGCCCTTGGAACCCCTTGCAAGAACAATGAACAACTGCGTGATAGATTGCATTTTTGCCATCGTGTGCAAGGCTTTGGCAGCCATTTATTCCATTACTAGTTGTGATTATTTTCCATTGCAACTGCTTGTTACTGTTCTCTATTTATATTCTGCTCTTTTCACTGGAGTGCAAGGTTACACGCAGTACATTCAGCACTCTGCAAGTCTGTTCTTTGTGGAGATGCAAAGGGCAGCATTTGATGTTAATCAGAAATATGCAAATAGAGCTTGTTCTGGAGTCTACTGAGTCAGGAGAAAGATTTCAGTTGAGTTCTATGTATTTTGGATGAGGCTGATGGTTCTGAGATTTCACCCTGAAAAATACTGATCATATATTTCATTCTCTGTGAACATCAGAATTTAAGGTAATTGAGACTTTTAAAAATAGGACATAGCATTACAATATATATGAAACCTATTAACTCTAATTTTTTTATGGTTGTTTGCTACTATATGAATGTAATTTATTGTGCCTGCGGCAACCTGAGGACATGCTGGAATATTAGATGATCCATTTCAAGTGTTTTATCCTTGTGAGCAAAATTTTAATCAGCCCATTTTCTAATCCCAGCTCTGTTATTGGCACACTGTTTAAACTTGGCAAAGTCACAGAAGGACTCCATTATAAACACAGTGTTGCATCTCAGCTAAATCTTTACTACATATGTTTCAATTTATTTGCATTATAGAATTTTTAAGAAATAGAACTGTAAAAAGTTGCTCCTAATAACATAAATTATCTTTTAACTTGAGCTATGGTTGCTAATTCCTGTGAAAATTTTTACAACTTCACCTTAAAAAAAAAAACTAACCCTCCAAACCAACACCTCTAACCTAGCATAAGAGAAAGTAAAATCCTCATAACATATGGACTACTGTCTTGTTACTTACAACTTTGTCACTACCCCATTCACTGGGCATTGTGAATTGTACCATGCAGTGAACAGGAGCTGGATAATCAGTTCACTGTTCCTCAAAGCTTGCTGTTAGCCATTATCAAGAAGATGCTGTCTTGATGCTTGAAGATGTTGATGTTAATTCAGAAATCCAAAGTAGTCCAGTACCCTAAAATCAGTTGAATATGTCAAATGCATGCTAATGACAGTGCAGAAGATATTCTAATTACCTTAATTGTCAGGCAGTAAATGCAAAAATAATGGTCACATTGGAGTAAAATTTTCAGAAATGTCCAATATCCTAATTTTAAAGGTAATAAAGAAGCCTAACATCCATTAAAAGCAAATAGAATTAAACTCTAAAGTCATAACTGACTTTTGAAAAATGTGACATAGCTAAAAATATTAAAAAGTTTTACCCACAGATGACTATGAAAAACACAAGCTCTTCAGAATGATAGACTGATATGACCCAGCCTTATATTGAGAGCAGGATCACGAAACATGTTATATTCTGCATTTTTTGATGTAGGGGTTCAATTTTTTTTCAACACAAATATCAATTTTTTCCTTGGCTAACAGAAAGCAGAATATATTTCAGATTAACTGCTACATTAAGAAACAAATGAAAACAACTCAAATCAGTGGATATTATTAGCAAATTATAGAAGAAAATAGGTGCTATAACACAAGAAGGATATAATAAGAATGTCATCTTACAGAGACTCAAGAATATTTAGGAGGGGATTAAATTAGATAAATGTTGTAAGCATGTTTTTGCAGAATTTGAGTGAGAAAGTCAAAAGTAACAATTCTAAACAGGGAGGGTTGTAAGGTTTGTGTATATTGTAATATATTTATGCATGTACATATGTATGTATGTATATATGAATGTATGGATAAAAATTACACTAGAGTTAAGAAAAAAATGTAAGTTATATATCTTGCAGGTGTTTCCAAATACCAGTTAGTATTAAAGCAATTGATCAGTAAGTTGAAACAGCTTCAGCTTTATTCTGATATGTTACTTTTCAGTTTTAAAAGATTGAGACACTGGTCTCAAGCCCTCCTTTTGGTGTTTCAAAGCGGGGAAAAGATCTTTATGCAGGAAATAGCAGGGCTCATTGAAAGAGCTCTAAACTGGATTTGAAGGGGAAAAGGTAAAACCACTAGACGTAAGCCTGGGAGCCACTTGCTAATATTTGGGGGACAGTGTGCTAGCAAGCTCCTTCAGTCTGACCTCTCAGTGGAGGTAAAGGGATGGAGATCTATACAGCAGGAATGATACAAAGGTTATTGTTTTGCAAGAAACTATGGAAGCACCCAGGAATGATTACATAGTAACTGGGGCTTCTATCCCCCAAAAGGAGGAGGGATCAATAGCACAACTGAACACTATATCAGTTTAGGGTAGCAAGGCTCTCTAGCATATCCCAATAGGTAAACCTATGAATATTCTCTTTGGATTTCCATGCAAACAGTATGCAAAGTTAGTTTTATAAATATGCTACTCAGTTTTTGCAGATTTGGGAGCCTAAAGATGTACTCTGCTGTACCCTGGTAGGTCAGCTGAGAAGCCAGGCACTGTGATTTTTTGAGCATAAAATGACCTCGATGTAAACAAATACCCTTTTATACAACTGACCAGTTTTCCCTCTTCACTTACGTCTGGCACCATCACAGTGACTAGCATTTTATTGTCTTTGTTATCAGCACAGGAATGAACACCCAGACTTCCTGACCTCAGCATGGAAAGGGCCTTGCTGTTAGCTCTGGTAACCTACTTTAAGTGGTGGCGTGCAAATATATTTTCTTTATAACAGCTACACAGCCATCTGGTTTCTGCAGCCCAAGAAGTTTGCTGAGCAAATACCCATTCACTGCAGCACTTTCAGAGGTTGTGACTTTACCAAGTGTGCTTATACTATGCTGACCTTAGCCTCACACTTGCCAGGGTTACCTGCTGTACCAGTCCATGGATTCCTCCTTGGCAGTCTATTTGCTCCCGTTCCCAAGCAGTCTCTTGTTTTGTTTTGTTTTGTGGTTTTGGTTTGGGCTTTTTAGTCTTTTGTTTGTTTGGTTGGTTGGTTGGTTTTGTTTGTTTAACTTAGTTGTGATTTTAGTTGGTTGGTTGGTTGGTTGGTTTTGGTTTCATTCTTTTGGCTTGTTTTTTGATCTATTTCTTCTTTCCTACTAACATGAGCATTCATTCCAGTAGCCCTGGGGGACAGCCCTTACCAGTGGCAGCTGTTGGTGCCCTGGGCTTGGTCATGAGACAGGGATGGGCAGCTCCCAAATGCACTGATGCCCTTGCAGGGCAATTCAATGAGTCATAACACTTCCGGCAGGCATGTGAAGCCTCATGGGACAATGTTGGAGGGGTCTGAGGGGGTCAAGGGAGCCAGACTTGCTGTGATCTAGTCCCTTTTGCAAATAAGAATGAAATCAGATGGGTATTGCTCTCGGTTTCCTCTGGCAAGGGAAGCAGATTGCACCAATGCATCAACTGAGTGGGAGATGGGTAGATAAAGATGTGACTGCTAAGTTAGAAATACTGTAACATAACAGCAAAGGCAAACCATGGTATTTTGTATGAGGGAAGCTCTGTATATATAAAACATATATGTACTGACTACTTGCTTGGGTTGTGAAAAATTTCAGTAAAATTTTTTATGCCTGATATAAGATATGGGAAATGTAGGTTATAAAAGACAGGAAAAGAGGCAGGCCTTTTTAGAGACCCCAGACTTCTGTTATGGTTGGCTAAGACATGACTACCAGGTGCTATTACTCTGCACAAGTGTTCAGTAGTGCAAGTAAGGATCCCTTGTGCAGCACAGGGTGGCTAATTGGCTGACTTCAATATATATTAATATTAATATCCTTCCTTTATTGCAAGAAAGTTAAGTCTTTGTGGAGAAATATGTCCTATACCTGATCCTAAGCCAGACCAGGTAAAGCAGTTTCTGCTTCTTGTACTTGGAGATAAAAGTTGGGAGATGGGTTATATAGGCAAGAAGCACATTTTTAGATGTTCAGGAACTTATTTTCCACTCTAAGGGTGAGAGCAAAAAGGACTAACTCCCAGGCTTGTCTCTGTCATGGGTTCAGCAGTAGCAGTCATTTTTCTCCTTCTTGGTAGCTGGTGCGGAGCTGTGTTTTTGACTTTCGGCCAGGGAACAGTGCTGATAACACCAATGTTTTCAGTTACTGCTTGGTAATATTTGGTCTGACCAAGGACTTTCTGAGTCTCATGCTCTGCCAGGGAGGAGGGGAAGCCAAGAGGAAGCAGAAACAGGACACCTCACCCAAACTGACCAAAGAGGTATTCCATACCACAGCACATCATGCCCAGGATGTAAAAACGAGGGGCAGAGACCCGTAAGGGTGGGGGTTCCTGCGGGGTCAGGTTTGGTATCTGGTGGTGAACAGCTGTATTCTTTTTCCTTTTATTTCCCTCGTCATTATTATTGTTGGTGATAGCATTAGTGGTTTGTGTTCTACCTCAGTTACTAAACTGTTCTTATCTCAACCTGTGGGAGCTGCCTTCTTTCAATTCTCCTTCCCATCCCTCCGGGAGCAGGGGGAAAAAAGAGGGAGGAGTGAGTGAGCGAACTGAGTGGCTGAGAGGCTTAAACCACTACAGTCTCTAACACACTTGATGCACCAGCCGTACCCCAGACTCTATTTTGAGACATAATCTGGCCTCCAAATGCACAGAATATAGTGTTAGGTGTATTATCCAGATAAATATTTTGGAATGTTTCCTTTTTAATAGCAAAGATAAACCATCATAAATATAATTCCTTTAGCATGTTGCTGTCTTTCATTCCAACCATAATCATCTACTTTGCCCTCTTAATTAAAAAGGTCAACAAATATAGAAGGTGTGTAAATTGGAATGAATTCATGAATCATTTATTCAGGCAGACAGTTCAGGTAGAATGTGAATCCTCAAAAGGTGGGAATGGTGGGAAACTAACATACCACTGTAATCAGAGTTTTCAGTTTTTCCAGGAAAACAGTGGTAATTAAAAAGAGTAGTCACCTGGGATTCTGATGAGCTCTGAGAAACTTGAAGCATGTCATATGACCTGATCTGAAGTACTTTCACATTCTTTACCAGTCACAATTTTGCAGCTAGCCATGACCACTTGTTCTATTATCTGATTGTGCTTTAAAAATTCTCTAAATATTGACCTTACATTTATCTTGTTCAGGTCAATCTCTTGGATATTTTCTTTGCTCTTCTTAGATCATGAAGGAATTGAATCTATGTCCTTTTTGTAACCTTTGTTTGTATTTTAAAAAATCAGGAGTGCTTTGATGCTTTGGTCTGGCAAATACCTCCTCATTATTTATGAAAAACATGAAGGACATGAGTGCTCAGGTCTTTCCTGGAACCTGCAGAGCAGATATTCTGGCAGTAGAGTCTATGAAATAGATGAGTTTAGTGAGAATTCAGTTTAAGAACCTTTGGAGTCCTTTTAGCACTGATCATTATCTTGTTGAACACCTTGCCTAAATAATATTAACTGAGACTGAAATAAAAAATGCACATTTAGAGTTATATTACTGTCGTGGTTAAAGCTGTAAATCAGCCACGCAGTTTGTTCATTCACTTCC